>MVGT01002370.1:1140-45949 GCA_002174775.1 Macleaya cordata
ACGCCACTACCGACTCTAGGCGGTCACGGGAGAAATCCCTTTTGTCACATTTTCAAAGTTAGGTTCTCACATCGAGAAAACACTCGATAAAACAGACTTTTGTCTCCTCCAAAGGTTTTCAAATACATTAAACATGGTTTTCCAAACATGACCATCCTCTCATTGACATGAATCCTAGTAGCGAAATTTAAGTCACATAGTTCACAAATTCCATGAGAAACATTTCATAAGACATGATATATGTTAAAGCATGCATTGTTTCCATATTAAAATCAGTTTCTCAATGATTTCATCAGATCATAAGTTCGTTGTTAACCTTGGGTTTCATGCCATGCTTACATACAAAGATACATATATAATAGTTTTGAAACATGCATTTAAAGGTTGGGTGCTATTAAGATGAATTGACCACCTACCTCTAGCGGTACAGGAACTGATCCTCCTCACCCAGAGAGTCAGCCGTACGCAGCTCACCAGTTGGACAAAGAAACAAAGGAGAGAATTAAGTTCTAGTACTTAGAACCAAAAGTCGAATAGAAAACGAGGAACAATGAGAATTTAAAATCAAGAAAACNTTTGTCACATTTTCAAAGTTAGGTTCTCACATCGAGAAAACACTCGATAAAACAGACTTTTGTCTCCTCCAAAGGTTTTCAAATACATTAAACATAGTTTTCCAAACATGATCATCCTCTCATTGACATGAATCCTAGTAGCGAAATTTAAGTCACATAGTTCACAAATTCCATGAGAAACAATTCATAAGACATGATATATGTTAAAGCATGCATTGTTTCCATATTAAAATCAGTTTCTCAATGATTTCATCAGATCATAAGTTCGTTGTTAACCTTGGGTTTCATGCCATGCTTACATACAAAGATACATATATAATAGTTTTGAAACATGCATTTAAAGGTTGGGTGCTATTAAGATGAATTGACCACCTACCTCTAGCGGTACAGGAACTGATCCTCCTCACCCAGAGAGTCAGCCGTACCCAGCTCACCAGCTGGACAAAGAAACAAAGGAGAGAATTAGGTTCTAGTACTTAGAACCAAAAGTCGAATAGAAAACGAGGAACAATGAGAATTTAAAATCAAGAAAACATCAACGACTTAGAGTACTCCTCTAAACCTCACAAGTTAGTAGGATTTTCGAACTGCTCCTACTTCAAGAGTCCTCCAAACAGAGTGACCTTTATACATCTCTTCAATATAGCTTAAAATTCTCAAAACATTCCAAGAATAAGCAAATTGGTCCGTAAAACCCTTCATAAACTTAGGACTCATCATCAGCAACTATTAGGTAGGTTTCCTTTATATTCCTGCATCGTCCATAATTTCAAATTAAGGTAAGTTCCACCTTCGTTCATTCATTAGCATTCCCAAAACAGCCCACACAAGCTCATCTAAAATAACTTAGATTCAAAATCTACTATCGTTCAAGCTAAATTTCATATGGATCTTCAAAATGTCACACACACCAACATCATCAATATCACGCAAGATCCATTTCATATTCCCCATCACCAACTCTACCCTTTTCAAGCAAGGATATGAAAACGTCACTAAGCTATTTGGTCACCCTTACCTCAATGCTACCAAGTTTCTCAATGAAAGGTCCTACCCATTATCGATTCTCATTCAAGAGGCACTCAATGGAATGTGCAACTCCATCCCCAAACTGAAGAAGGAAAAACAAGTAACATAAGGTTCTAATTAAGTTATAGAACCAAGATAACTAAGAAGGTTGAAAACCCAAAATTACACTCCTAATTATAAGGAAATCAACTAGCACTAGTAGTTCATCTTCACAACCTAAAACCTTGGTTTAGGAAACATTGAAAACATTTAGTAGGCTTGAAATACTAAAGTAGCCCCATGTTAAGAATCAGGAAAAATGTAACAGTTTGGGAAAATAAACGCCAAAGATCGTAGAAAACTCAGAAAATATTCAAACCGAAAGCATTAGAAAGATAATACCGAGATCTACCATTTTCATGAAGAAACTAAAATCAGAAAACAATTCGAGAAATAAGAAAAGTACCAATTAATAATACATTTTGCAGAAACAGCTAGTTTTCATAAAACAATAGGCAAACTTTAAAAATCTAAAACAAGCTGTCTACTTGTCCAAAATTCGTGAAATTTTTACTAAAGATAGCTTAAGATGTTATGAATCATTAGAAACTGGAAGCACTTGATTTGGAGTTAAAACGAGATAGTTATGCAGGTTTTAGTGTAGCCTGCGCAGTAAAATCCGAGAATCCAATTTCGGAAAACAACTAAAACTCGATTAAGACAAGAAAAATTCACTGCAACTCATGCTAAATTCATCATAACAACAAGCTTCTCTACTTAAATCTCATCCAAATTAAATCTCCACTTGCATGCATCAAAAATGGGGGTAATTAGATCATAAAACCCATATATTCACCTAAAACCTTCAACCCATCCATCTAACAAATTTCTAGGGCATAACCAAATTTTATTTTCTTCAAAAACCCCAATTTACATCACACAAATTTTTAGATCTACCATATTTAGGTGCTGATTTCTCATTTTAACATCAAAATATTAGCCCATCTCATCCCTTCTTCCACCATTAAGCTCAAAAATAAGATCTATACATAGCATGCATGTTTAACAACAAAAAAAACCCAAGTTTTCAACTTAAAATTTCAGCTGAAATGGGAGGGTTCTAGGTTAGAAATCTTACCCCAAAGAGCACCCTTTCTTCCTCTCTTCTTCTTCTCCTTTCTCCTCCTTCTTCCTTCTTCTTCCTTCTTCTTCCTTCTTCTTTTTCTTCCTTTTCTTTTCTTCTTCCTTTTCTTTTCTTCTTCTTCTCCCCCTCTTCCCTGCCGGAAAAACGGCAGCAGCTGCCGCCGGCGGTAATGGCAGCAGCTGCTGCTGCTTTCCTCCTCCTCTTCTCTCTCTCTCTCTCTCTCTCTCTCTCTCTCTCTCTCTCTTTCTCTCTCTTTCTCTCCTACGGTTCTCTCTCCCCCATTTCTCTATCTCTCTTTTTCTTTCTTATCTCTTTCTTTTCTTTCTTATTTCTTCCACATAATTGTGAAACTCATAGTTCTTCTAAATCTAAGCCAAGGGAACTAGTGAACTTGTTGGCTAGGTTTTGACCTAGCACCACCATTAATCTTTTCAGGTCTAGGTCAGCAGGTGAATCATCAGTAGCGGTGATGTTTGTGGTTCAAGAATAAGTCTTCAGAGTTTTCCTAGATTCCCGTGAAGACATTAATCATTCTTTTAATTAAGTTTAGTTAAGTTTGGACACCTATTTAGTCCATTATTCTTTGAGAATATTCGTTCATTCGTTTGTTCAAATTGACAGGTTATCATTGAGTTAATAAAGTTTATATTCAGCTTTATTTTACGTGTGTCTTGAATGTGAGTGCTGCATCTTGTTAGCTTAGTGTAACGCGTACACCCTAGTGCTACAGGTTGTTAATGGTTCCACCGGAATGCCTAGTTCTCATTGAGTAAGGGCTGCAGACCTGAAAAGTGAGGGCGGGGCATTACAGCTGGTATCAGAGCCTCAGGTTTAAAGTCCTAGAGGGAGTAAAATGAGTTAGGATGTTGTTTGTGACACGTTAGGCACAAAACCTAAGGGTGCACTTGAATGAATTGATTGCTTATTGTTTGCTTGCTATTTGGCTTAGATAGCGATAGACTTAGTTCTGTTTCTTACCCTCTTTTTCTTGTGTCACAGAACTATGTCTAGGAGGTGAGGAAGAGGTATAGGTGGTCGGCGTGGAGGTAGGTGTGCTCAGGGGAACAACAATGATGTTCCAATTGATGAGGTTAACGCACCACAACCTGAGTTTCCTCCACCACCACTACAGGGAGAAACCGGGCAAGGATCGGGTCAGAATCAGGCAGAAGGCGTCAACCCTCAAATGCCGGAGTGGACGGTGTTGCGTCAAATGATTATGGAATTAGTAGGGGCAGTTGTGGATGCTAGGCTGGATGCTAGGTTAGGTACTAGGGGTCAAAATATTAAATGCTAAGATTAAAAACAAGGAACTAAAACCTTAACATTAAATGCTACCTTTGAAGGCTAAGAACGGATTATTGCTTAGTCAAAATATAGTGGTGTAAATATGCTACTGCGTTAAATAGTCAACATTTAGCGCAAAAATGAACCATTTACACTTATCAAAATCCACAAAAATTTCAAAATCATCTCATCAGTTGCAAAGTTCTACTTCACTTTCTATTGAAAAACCAAAACAAAAAATAGAGTTTTAGAGAGAAAAATAGAAAGTTTAAGAGAGAGAAACAAATAAAAAATAGATTTTTCATGGAGGAAGAAGAAATATGAAAATACAGGAAACATCCATCAAAGAACAAATAGATTAAAAATTCCTGAGGTTTGAGTTACAATGTATGATTAAGTTATTAACTTCTTAGAAGAAGAAAGTAGTGGTGGAGAGGGGATCAGTACATTCAATTAAGGAGAGCCCATGGGAATAAAATTATCAATTGTAAGCCCTAAAATGTGATAAAATTTTTGAAATTTAGGGTTCAATAGTGAAGATGAAGGACACTTACTTCAGCTTCCTTAAATTTCTTTAATGGCAGATTTCATCGGAGAGAAACCCCTAACTTTAAGCTGAATGGCAGATGCTTTAATGGTGGATCTGCCGTTAGAGAGAGAACCCAGCCCATGTGTGTAGGATCAAGTTTTTCAGCACTAAATTTCCATTAGGGAGTGCTGAAAAAAGTGCTACAATGACATCAATGGCGGTGGAGAGACGAAGAAGAGATCGGTCCTGAAACTCCAACCTCCTCCTTCCTTCTTTCCTTATTCAGTGTGAACCTCCCCTTTCTCTTCTTCTTTTTTTTCTTCCTCTCCCTTTCTTCTCCTTCTTCCTTCCTTCTTTGTCTTATTTTTGGAGGCGGTGATCGGAGGTGAAGAGATGAAGAAGATCAGAGGTTAAGAGTGGGTTTTAGAGGAAAAAATCCAGAGTCTCATATCAGGACTCTGGTTTATATGGGGGGCAAGATAGCTCGAGAAAAGGAGAATGATTAAAAATCTTGCACCAAAATCATGTTGAACTATTCGGCCGAACCCCACCCTGGATCGGTACACAATATTTCCTCATCATAGACTAAAAATAAATTTACAAAAAGTCATTAGACAATTTCTTACCCACGAACCACTTTTAACCCTTTCACTAAACTCATTGATACTGTCCAAGACCTTCCAAACATTGCTAACCATGCTTTTCCTATCACTGCATATAAGTGTATCACTTGAAGCTTGTAGAAATAAATGAAGAAAAAACCTATCCTTGATGCTCATGTTTAAATATATACGAAGATATGTAAAGATATAAACTAACTTGATGACTCTCTTTAAAACTTCATCTTGGGTCTTCCTACTTATTGGTTATGTTTCGATGACTAGAATGTGATTAAAACTATATATGATTAAGTTACTAACTTTTTATAAGAAGAAAGTTGAAGTTAAAAGGGGATCAGTACACTCAATTAAGGAGAGCAAATGGGAATTGGAATATTAAGCAACCAAAAATTGGCACTTCTGATCGAAGAACTTTAATCACTACACTGGTTATAATTAATAAACTATAATTAGGTGCACTCTTTTTTCTCATATGTACCATCTAAAAAAATTCAGCATCAATGATATTGTTTTAAAAAATTTAGGTACTAACTGTCCAACGAACCACTAGATATTTATGCTAAGTCTGAGAAAAACATCACACGCCTAATACCATCTTAGGCTTCACAAACTTCTATTATAGAAAATTCAGCAATAAGCATATCATACTTTGTTTTCAACTATTACAGGAACACCATATACCATTCTGTTAACATATTGTTAGCATTCACGTAACATACTGTTAGCATACCGTTAGCATTCTATTGCCATAATGATATAACAACCATGGTGTCGATGATGATCAATATTTGAGAAATTCATGTCATTTAGAAACTAATGATTAGGTTATACAGTCAAATAGATCACAAAGAATCAACAAGAACAAGCAGGATCAATCAACAAGAACAAGTATTCTATTAACTAATGGTTAAAACACAAATGGAAAAAAAATTGGATGAATTTATAAAAATTATTAACTAATTCAAATAAACCCTAAAATGTCATGAATTTTTTGAAATTAAGGGTTGAAGAATAGAGATGAAGAACACTTACTGCAGATAAAAGAGCTTTTTAGGTAACTCTAATGGAGGATTTGATGGGGAGAGAACCCCAAGTTGAAGTCGAAATCGCACAAAGCTGTTACTTTAATGGTTGTTATGTCGTTAGAGATAGATACCAACCCCATTAAAGTTAGAACCCAAGTTGAAGCTTTAATCGCACAAAGATATGCTTCAATAGAGGTTTTTGGCGATCAGAGCAGACGAACCAAAGATCGGAGTAGACGGCGAAGAGATCGGACTTGTGGAGAAGATATCGGACATTGTGAAGAAGGGACAAGGGTTTAGTCTGTTTAGAGAAAAAAACCAGAGTCTCTTATCGGGACTCTGGTTTATATAGAGGGGTAAATAGGTCTATAAAAAATGGTTAGGGTTAGTTTTCTTGTGCATCTGTTGTGCCGAACTATTCGGCCGAACCATGACCTAACTCGGTCTACTAAGTCATGTTTCCCATTATTCTGCCGAACCACTCCCTGAATCAGTCCATTGGGTCAAGTTTCCCAAAAAATTCCAATTAACTTCAATGTCAGCGAGGAGAGATCAGGGGAGCATCAAATTAAAAAGATCCATTTCACGGATTGAGCGAAGAGAACACCAGCTTTGAGTGCTAGCCAAGCCAAGCCAAGCCAAACTAATCTATCCTTCCTCTGGTAATCTGTCTTATCTTATCTGTGATTTTGACTGAAACCGTACACGCACTCTCACTCTCTCTCACAGAAGCTTTCAATTCCATTTTCCAGATGTAGGTCCTCTCTCTCTCTCTCTCTCTCTCTCTCTCTAGCTTTCAATTCCATTTTACAAATGTAGGCCCACTGAAACTCAGATTCCACACAATGAACAAATTGCAACCAGAAAAATCGGACCATCTTTCCAATCTCCTGAAAGAAACCAAAACAGAGCTCCTCACTCTGTTTGTGTTGTCATTAAAACAAACAACTCCCTCTCTTGTTCAGTTCTGTTTCTCTCTCTAAAACTCTCTCTTTTTTGCATGGCCTTAAAGAAGCAAGAATGAAAACCAAGACCCATCTTCACAACCTTACTCCCAGTGCCAGTAATGGATACAGTAGCGAGAGTAGTTCTTCTTCAAGCTCAACCCGGCGTCCTTCTTCCCCAGGAGGTTCACATTACAGGCGTCGTCGACTTCGGTCTAAACCCCATCGAGACAACTTTTTTCTCAACATTCTCTTACGCCGTAATTTCCGGCTTCTTCTAGTCTTACCTTTGATTTACGCCTCAGCTTTGCTCATGTGCTTGGGGAATTTTTCCGACATTGTCAATCCACGTCCTCTTCCTGGTTCTATTTACCGCAGCCCAGAGATCTTCATCAAGCTCTGGCCTCAAATTCTGTCTGATAATGCCTCTTCAATTCAGGTTTCTCCCTCTCTCTCTCTCTCTCTCTCTCTCTCTCTCTCTCTCTCTCTCTTGGTTTTATGATTTGAGCTTTCTCAAACTTTCCTAAACTGTTTATTTGGTTATAAAAGTGGGTTGCTGCAAATCTATAATGTACTCCTGTCATCAAAGGTTTGATTAATGTTTGTTAAATTCCTCATTCTGACATTGACCAACAATTTTTTTTTACAAAATCTGATTATCTAAGTCTTGATTTGTCATTTGGTGATTAAATCTTGTTTATAATCATGAGATCCTAGGGACTGATAATTGTGAAAAGAGTTCAAGTAGTGTGGGTATTGTTAACCTCATCCTACAGGGGGATCTTCAGTAAGCTCACTGAAATCATTGAGTTGTAGAAGAACATTTCTTAATCTTTTAGTTATTTACTATCCATGCTCCATGACTTGTGGCTTTACATTAAGACCCTAGAAATAACTGCATATTTTGTAAAATTGTCTGTTGTCATTTGTGAAGCAGCACCTCTTTTTGTATGTTTAGACTCTTTTGTTATGTCTATATGAAAATGTAGCATCCACCTGAAGAGATGTATTGGTCACTTTGTAGTTGTCCTCCGTGTGGAAATATAGTCGCAGGCTGAAAGAGCAGAAAGCTTGTGCAAATACTGATTTCGTACAATGCTCTGGTATGTCCTGATCTTAGAACTGCTTTTTGTGATCCAGTTGTCTTTTCTTATTACGACTTAAGTAACATAATCTTCCGAGCTTCAGTTTAGTGGTTTATCTTACAAGTCTGTAGAACATGTAGGGGTTGAGCAGGTTTCCTTTAAAATCACTAACATGAAATATTAGATTGACAACGCGGAGATTAGAGCAAATCAGCAATATGAATTACCGGGGTACACATAAGATGTACTTGATGCGCAAGTGACAGAGTGGCCCTTGAAAAATTTTAAACTTATATATATATATATATATATATATAGTACTAATTGTTAGTTAAAAGAAGCAAATAATGAATGGTCTATAAGAATTTTTTAATCGTATATTTTGTATCTAACAAAATAATAACTCTCTAAAGATCTGGGAGAGACATTTCTGCTATGACTTATGAAAATAAGAAAAAGATAAGGGGGACGATCCTAAAAAAAGTATGCTAAGTGAACGCCCATAAGATATCTCTCTTAAAAGCCTTAGCTAAAGCACATGCTCCCTAGCAGATCATTTTTTATTAGTCCGAAATATAGATTGAAAGTTAGGTTTTAAAAAGTTCGATGTGAAAAAGAAACCTTCATATAATGAACTATAGATTGGCTCAATATTGGTTCTAGTATTGTGTGATGTCTAAAATACAGCTTGGTCTTGTACATTAAACTAATATTTATGATTGATTTTCAGGTTCCTCTAATCCTAGTGGTTACTTGATTGTGGACGCTAATGGCGGTCTTAATCAACAACGCTCATCGGTATGTAATGTTTCTCATATGCATGACAACTTTATGCATAAATCATGAGATCTCTTCAACTTATACTTTATCCGGATTCCTTACAATTCAACCAAAAATAAATTATGCAAGAAGAAATATCGAGTTCTCATTCTAAAGCTCTGGATTGGTGCCTACTTCAATCTTTGAAGCATTATTTTGTAAAGAAAGATGCATATTTGTGGTGGTTTTCTTTCATGAGGCTAGATGAAACATGAACTTCAACCAAACATAATTTTTGCAAGAAGTAATTTCGAGTTCTCACTCTAAAGCTCTGGATTGGTGCCTACTTCAAACTTAGAAGCATTATTTTGTAAAGCAAGATGCATATTTGTGGTGGTTTTCTTTCATGAGGCTAGATGAAACATGAACTTCGATTCTTTAAATTTTTTATAAAAATGTAGGTACATTCTTGAAGAATGAGTCTGTTATTAAAACAAGATTGAGCAAGAAATAAGTTTGTTAGTTATTCTGTCTTATAATTATAATATACCTTTACGGCAATGGGTGAGAGTTCCAACTTCCAACCCTACTCATCAGCAACATTCAACGGTTATTGTAGTTGTATATTATATTGAATGTCAAACTCAAAATTCATTCATTCATTCATCGATAAAGATCGTTAACCGCAAACAAAGTTGTTTTATTTTCGAAAGGCCACAAACAATGTCGTTATTCATAAATTAAAAATAACAATTTAACAACATATCATGTATCAGCAACAATGCATACTCACTTCCATAGGACCAGTCAAGCATAATGTAGAATCTACAGTTTTATAGACTACAATCTTAAATCTAGAGACTAGAGAAGAAAACAATTTAAAATCAGTAAGTCTTAATCATTTACATCATCCTCTTGAGACCCCCCACTTCATCAATCGAACTTAATAATTGCATTTGATGTATACATATCCCTTGATTTTGTAGCTTGTATTCCCTTCAACCTCAAAACTATACTTCTATATATGGTCATTCCAATTGACTCCCTTGTTGTCTACTATCTCATCTAACTATTTCCCAACAATGCCCAGCTTAAAATTGAAGGAGAAAAAAAAAACAACCGACCAAGAGAAACAGAGATGACAGTTTAAACAGACATGTTGAGAAGAAGACACTAGAATTCTGTTTTACAAGGTGATTGTCAAAAGGTATAGGAATACATTAATTAATCATGCAAGTGTGAACCATTCCATTGCAAGGGATTCATGATCAAAATCAGATCAGAAATGAGCATTCACTAAACAAATCACTCACAATAGAAGTAAAAAAAATAGATGGGTTTAAGTCCATGCCTCGATTGAACATCTTAATCTAGCCTTGCCTTGGGGCTTACACGTGGACTATGCATCAAGCCCTGGGCCTCAAGGCTTACACCTCAACTGGTAAGGCTTAATCATGGTACATAGTTGGTGAAGCACTTGCCTTGAGGCAAACTATTTATAATAGTGCTCGGAACAAAAAGTCAAATTGGATATGTACTTGAATATCTTAGAATAGAATTATAAAGTTTTAGAAGAGCTAATGGGGGTTTACCTTGTCGAAAGGAACTAAATGTCTTTCATCATCTATGCCTTTGGGTCAGCCATTGTTTTCAATATTTCCTTGCATCATGCAAAATGTTTACCCATTTGTGTCTGTGAAGTTTGTTTTCATACTAGTCAAAATATTTTGCTGGCAGATTTGCAATGCGGTGGCTGTTGCAGGGATTTTGAATGCAATACTTGTCATCCCACGCTTTGAATACCACAACATTTGGCAGGATCCAAGGTGAATAGCTATTCTAATCATCATCTTGGTGTCACAATTCAGACGTGGTTCTTCTTTTTATACCTTGCAGATCGACCCTCTTGAAAATTTTCCTGCATTAAAAATAGACTGCCGAAATAAAATTTTAGACGTCTAGTTAAAGGGCCAAGGTGAAGATCAGGTGCTTTGGTTTTTTAAGGGTTTCAGTTTTCGGGCTTTGATTGTAGGCTTGTAAAAACAGGTATTTATGCTTCATATAATTTCTAAACAGGATTTTCTATCTGGACCAATAGCATATATCTTTTAGGATTTCCAGGTTTATTGTGAATGACAATTGAATAAACCTTCATACTGCAATCGCCATGGTTTTAGTTCCTAACTTGTTTTCCTTGTCATACTTTTCATTTCTGGACTAGTTATCTTTGAGCTATTTATTTCTTCTGAAGTTCCTTTAAAATGGATCATGTATATTTCGTCTAAGGAATAGATTTAATCGGTTGGACCTCAACCATGATTAGTAAATACTAACAATCTTTTGTTTTGTATTTGGTTTCCTTTGATGTTTTAAGTAATCTGGTAGTTGATAGCTTTAGACTAATGGCTACTCCTTTTTGCTCTCTGTAGTGAGTTTGGAGATATTTATGATGAGAACCATTTTATATCTGCACTTGAGGGCCATGTGACAATGGTCAGGGAGCTACCTAATGTATTGATGGAACAATATGATTACAACATCAGCAATGTCCCAAATATCAGAGTCAAAGCTTGGGCTCCAGTTGGTTATTATTTGGAAGAAGTCTATCCCATATTGCATGAGAAAGGGTATGTTTTAAATCATTATATCATCTTTTACTATTAAACGATCTCCATATATAAGCATCTTTCTTGTGTTGGAATATGGGCCTGAAATTTTCTTTAGATTACACTGGCTAGCATATATTTGTAGATAACTTTCTAATCTCCCGTTATTTGTTTATTAAGACCATGTAGCATTATTCACAAGAATGTTCTCCATTACAACGGCTGCTTAATATTAACCTACATTAACGAACAAGATATACATGTATGAGACCCAGAAAAAATAAAATCAAACAGAAGAAAGTATTATCTTGCAATTAATAGGCTTTTAGAGTCATAAGCGAGAATTTGGGTTTGTAAGACGTGATATCTTAAATTTGTATTAGGTAGATTTAGGAGTTTCATTTCACAATGATGGAGTTGATAGTTATGAGTTTGGATTGGGTTGTTTGTGTCATGGTATTTGGAATTCTTTAGACGCCAAAGAAATGGGATAAAATCCGGATAAAATAGTAATGGAAAAATAGGTTCTTCATGTTGCCAACCTAATATCTGGAACCACATATTAGAAATGCTTATAATGCACCTTATTTATAATGTGGTTGTCGGGGATAATTATATGATGATGCTGTGAACCTCAAAATTTGCATCTACATGTAAGCAGGAAAATATCCAACAATAAATAAGCAATAGAAATGATGGAACAAGGTTTTAACGTGGTTCACCATCAAAGAAGTCTAGCAAGGGCTTTGGTGGTAAGTTAGTTCACTTAGAGAAAAGGAAAGGTGTTGATATAGCACAGCGGAAACCTTAAGATAAAAGTGACGATAAAACAGAAGAATAGGATTCGGAGATCCTTAAGGATACGCGAAGAGACGAAAATAGGGTATGCGAAGTACAAGAAATCAAGATAAGTGGTAGAAATCAAAGAAAGAAGGATAAACACCCAACCAGGGCTCCAAGTCGAATGACTTAATTCATTATCAAAAGCTTATTTTTTTACAACCTAAAGAGCAACTAGTTTATATAATAATCCTGAACATTAAAAAGACTAAACTACCCTTAATTGAAAATAACTCTAATTGATAAAATAAACCCTAAAGTAAAAAATAATAAAATAACATAACAAAAAGGCCCACGGCCTGGGCATTGAGCCTTGTGGCTCGATGCAGAACAATCTTTTGCTGCATCAGGTGTCATCATTTTCACTCAGGAGAAAGGGAAGATTGATCTTATAGTGGAAATCCTTCTATGACTACAGATAAAGGGAAGGTAAGTTAGATGCCATAAAGTCGCTTCTTACTCAGGAGTAAAGAGAGAACTTATTTTTATTATCAGGGAAGAGAGGGCCAGTTAGAGGCTAAAAAACCATCCTCTTCTCTTTGATAAAATAATAAGCAATCCTTTTCACTGCAGAGAATGGGAAGGTTGGGTGGGTGTTCTAAAACCTCTTCTTACTCAAGCTTAAGATATGATCCTTCTCGCTACTGAGAGAGAGGAGGTTGGTTCTATGCTATAGAACTCTTACTCGGGATTAAAAGAATGTAAGGTCCTTTCCAATACGGAGAAAGGGAAAGTCATTTGACGCTGTGAACCCCTTCTTACAAAAGAGGAAAGAGGCTCCGTCCACATTTTGGATTTGTAATTTTTTTTTCGAGATTGATCAAATACCTGCTTCCCTTTTTGTTTTTCTCTTTATGTGTCCCTAAATTATGTTCCTTCCGCAGAAAATTTTGGTACTTCCAAGTTTCAAGGCCATTCTGACTCAAGTTTTCACTTGACACAGGGTTATCCGCATAGCCCCTTTCACGAACAGATTGTCTATGGAAGTTCCACCTAATATTCAATTTCTTAGATGCTTAACGAATTATAAAGCATTAAGATTCTCTGATCCCATTTCAACTCTTGCGGAGCAGTTAGTTAACCGGATGATTGAGAAGAGCTCCAAGACTGGTGGGAAGTATGTCTCAGTCCATCTCCGTTTCGAAGAGGTAGGGATGTCTACCGGTCTACCTTCCTGATCTGCTGACCAAATCTTTGCTCTTTTCGTTTTATGGTTTGTGGAATTTTATAGATTTCTAATGGAACAAACTGAGCATATCTCTTCAATCCATAGGATATGGTGGCCTTCTCATGCTGCGTCTATGATGGAGGGGACACTGAAAAACGAGAAATGGAGTCTGCTCGTGAAAAAGGGTGGAGGGACAAGTTCAAACGTAGAAGTTATATAATTAGACCTGGCCGGAATCGGATCAACGGAAAATGCCCTATGACTCCCTTGGAGGTAGCCGATTAACCTTTAGTATGTTTTAGACATAACAAATATTAGGAACTTCTGTTAAGATAATAAGTTAATAATAATCTATATGCAGTAATATGTTACGGAAAAGTAGATGATGCTCCTCCCTGGAATTGTAACTCTTATTCATTCCGGTTACAAGATGGGTTAGACGCAATTTCGTCTGTCCAATGGTTTTGTTAGAATCACCTGCACTAAACTGCATGCAAGCCTTATTGTTTGTACGAGTTCGATTTTGGTGACTCAAATCTAAGGTAGGTGAACAAAACCCCACCATGTGATTGGTGGGGATTTGAACAGTCAACTCCAGTGTCCTACTGACAGTTTTAAGTCCTCATCAATCACATGTTGGGGTACTATTGACCAATAATAGACGTGCGTAAACAACTCGTTTTTCACTAATAACATCTCGTAATAGGTTGTAACTCTTACGTTTTTTTCTTTGTCAAGCATAGGTGGGGATGATGCTAAGGGGTATGGGTTTTGATAACAACACTTCTATTTATCTGGCAGCTGGGAAAATATACCAGGCCAAAAAGAATTTAGCTCCTCTACTTCAGATGTTTCCTCTTCTTCAGACCAAGGAGTCCCTTGCAACCTTCGAGGAACTTGCTCCGCTTGAGGTAATTTTCCATGCTACCTCTTGGTGTGGGGACAAATCTGATTGTTATTCTCATCTTCTTTTAGCTTCATATTTTTATTTTTTTTTTGGTTTTGACAGGGTTACGCTTCTAGGTTGGCTGCTTTGGACTACACTGTGTGCTTGCTAAGTGAAGTCTTTGTGACCACTCAAGGTGGAAATTTCCCACATTTTCTGATGGGCCACCGGCGCTTTCTCTATGGACATGCCAAGACCATCAAACCTGACAAACGCAAGCTAGTTCTACTACTGCAAGACACGAGTATCAGGTCATTCCCTCTCTCCCTATCTCTTTTACCTCTCATCATGGATTTTTATACATATACGAAGGGTTTACAATCTCGTTTCTACCAAATGTTTCGGTTAGTAAAAAACTAGACATTCTGACCGAAACAATCCAAAACATATAGATACATTCTACAATATTCGAAAACATATCGATACATTACAGAACATACCAAAACGCAACATTTGAAACATTGAAAATGTTGAAACAGGCATACAAGTGCATATTTATTTTTTGCAGAGTTACATAAGTTTTATATTTGTGTACACAGTTGGAATACTTTCAAAGAGCAGATGCAAGCGATGCTCGCCGAAAGCAATCGTGAGGGAGTGATGGTGTCTAAGATTAGAAAGGCGAGCAGGCGAACTTCAATCTATGCGTACCCATCTCAGGAATGCAGGTGCATCAAAGGTTCACCAAACTCAACTCTTGGGACATTCCATACTGCCCACACACTCGACCAACATCCTCAAACTGTGATATAAGAAATTACCATCTTCAGGTTTCTAATCAGTGGTGCATTCGTTCATCATTCACCAGCAATTGCTATTACCACACGGGTACTTCAAAATGGGTTCCATTCTTGCTTTGGATTCTTCAGTATTATGTAAAAATGTCATCGATGCCCCGTCGGATATTTCAGCCTAAAATTTTACTAATTCAGCCTACCTTACTGGTTGGTTCCGTAGAACCCACAACACAGATTTCCCAAATTTGCCAGTTGGTTTAGTAATCCAGAAATGTCAGTTTTAGGAATGGACATACCATTTTGTAAAATCTGTGTTATTAGGTCTACAAATTGGTAAGGTAGGCTGAATCGGTAAAATGGTGGGCTTCAAATATCAGTTCCCTATTCATATCCGTGCCATGTCAAGGCCGTGTTCCAGGATCTGTGGTTACTTAGCACTTTGCAGAGGTGATTGAGCCCTTGGGGGTATATATTGTATAGGCAAGGAGTCAAGGTATACAAGTTAAGTCAAGTGTCAAATTTAGATTAGATTTCTTGCTATGTTAATACAACTTTGAAATTTTTTCTTTTTCCTATTTTTTATTGATTTTGGTTAGAAAGATCAATTGAATAAATATACTGATACGTGCAAACCCATGCACGTACCAGCTCCATTGAAGCACCTCGAGCAGTGGGAGGTTATTCTGTTATTTGTTGAGTCATTATACAATAAGAGCATCTCTAATGCTAATGTGAATGTGGTAAAATAAGACTGCCACGTAGGATAAATAGACGTTCTCTTTAAAAAACCTTCTCCAATGCTAATGTGAAGAAAAGATGTGATGATGATGTGGCGGTTTCTAGACATTCATCTTCACAATGTCTTACGATCCACATCAACATTTTTTTTCCCTCCAAAATTTTTAGTTACTTTTTAAACAAAATAAGTTTGACCCATTCAAAAATTAAGTGTCACATAAGTTAAAAAGTCATTCTAAGACATTTGCATTGGAGATGCATTTTTTTCAACAATGTCTATTGTGAAGATTTTGTGCCACGTAGATTAGACATTGTCTTATAAGATATGTCACGTAGATATGACATTGTCTTATAAGACTTTTGCATTGGAGATGCTCTAAGAGACTATAAAAGTCTCAAATGTAGTGGAGTCTGTTAGTTGAGTAGTAGGTCCTATTTGCTTGCTTTTCAAGTTGTGTATATGCGTCTATCGTGTTGAAGTATTTGTTTGTACGTGGATACGGGATTTGAATCTATTTAAGGAGATCAACCAACGAGAATCCTTCTCACGGTTGAATTGCATGTCTATCTTATCTAACTCTTTCCTTCTTCCCTCTAATCTGACTTCTTTTTCCTCGTCCCTTTCTTCTAGCTTAGTTATAGAAAAACTACCCTATTATATACACTCCCAAGCATTGGTCGTGGTAAGTTAGGTTATACAACAATGGGTTTTCGACCATATTTGAGGTCCATCAGAACCTAGACCTCCTAAGGATCGACCGAAACAGAGATTTTTTTTCTTACATAAAATCAAAAAGGGGTCAAATAATCGACCCCTTGAGGTCGATCAGAAAGCTTTATAGTTTTAACTTGTTCTGATCGACCACCCTTGATCAAACATTAGGTTATTATGTCGTCCAACATTTGGAGGTCGTTCAGAACCCTTTAAATTAATTTTTTTAATTCACACAAGTGAAAGGGTTCTGATCGACCTGCAATGGTGGAAAATAAGCTGTTATTTGACCATGTGGGGTTGATCAAAACCTTTTCACTTGTGTTAGAAAAGACATGGGTTCTGAATCTTCTGATCGACTTCCAAAAGTCCAGAATCAAGCTGTTGTTCGACCGTGAGGGGTCCAGACTCCAGAATCAAGCTGTTGTTCGACCGTTCGGGGTTGATCAGAACCAACAAACATGCGAAAACACAGGTCCTTAATTACGTTTAAGCTTTTGTTCGATCAAAGAATGTCGATAGTAACCCAATACTTGGAGGAACTCAAAAAAGTTCATGTCATCTAAAAATGCAAAAAATAACTCAAAAACTATTTGACTGAGTTAAAGAGAATCCTAAGTTTTGGTATGAGCCATCTTAGGTGAAAATCATCTTGGTCAAAATTTAGATTGACTTAATTTGGACCATTATTTTACGAGCCATCCTTACTATTTAATATTAAAATAATAATTTTTTAAAAAAAAATAAAAATAAACCCTCAGTCCTTTAATTTTTTATTTATACCCCACACCACCCCACCCCTACCACCACCATCTCCACTGCCACCATCACATCCACCTCCACCATCGCCGAGAGATAATATAAAGAAAGAAAAAGATTAAGAAAGAGAGAGAGAAAAAAGAGAGAGCTAGAAAGAGAAAGAGAAAGATCGAGAAGAGAGATCTAAAAATTTCAGATCTCTTTCTCTTTCTCTCTGTTATCCTGATTTTTTTTTTCGATTTTGACCGGTGAAATCTGAACGCGAAGTCTTGAAACAGACTACTAAGTCCATTTCTGTACACAAGAAACAGACTTACAGAAGCGGACCACTAAGTTTATTTCGTTACACTAACAAAAATGGACTACTATAAGTCTGTTTTTGTACACTTAGATAAACGTACCACTAAGTAGTCCATTTCTGTACACTAAGAGAAATGGACTACTTAATCCGTTTATGTATACTAACAGAAATGGACTACTAAGTTCGTTTCTGTACACTAAGAGACGAACTTAGTGGTCCGTTTCGGTACACTAAGTCCATTTCTGTACACTAAAAGAAACGGATTTACTAGTCCGTTTCTAGTCTTCGTGTTCAGCCCATCAAGTCCGTTTAACTGTAACTGCCGACCTTGGTGAAAACTTGATTTCACCGGTCAAAGTCGAAAAAAATGTTCCAATATGTCCCGTTCTCTCTTCTTTTTCAGATCAAGTCCATTAGAGAAAGAAAGAGAAGAGTGAGAGAAATTTCAGATCTCACTCTTCTCTTTGTATCTCTTTCTCTCACTCTTTTTCTCTCTTTCTCATTTTTTTTCTCAGCTATCTCTCTATTTTCTCTCTGTGTTGGTGGAGATGGTGGAGATGGTGGCGGTAAGGATGGTGATGGTGGTAGGGGTGGGATTGTTTAAAAAAAAAAGAGTTTGTGCGGCATCGAAGTTTTAAAAAATAAAAATAATAATTATTTTATTATTATAGATGAGGGTGGCTCATAGTGCGTTCATAGTGGAATTTTGCTAAAATTAGGATGGCTCATACAAAAATCTAAGATTCTCTTTAACATCAATCAAACTATTTTATATGTAAATCTATCAGAAAATATTCAAAGTAAGATAGTTACAATTTCATCAACGCAACTTTTGTTAACCACGTACAAGTTCGACAACAAATTAAACCACGTACAAGTTCAACAACAAATTTTTAATAATCTATTATAATATACTATAAGAAAAGCCTTGGGTTAACAAAACTCTCTCTCTTAGGTATGGGTTAAAAAAACCTACATTATAAACATATGGCACAATCTATTATCTATTATTGGGTTAACAAAACCCTCTTTCATAAGTGTGGGTTAAAAAAACTTACATTATAAACATATGGCTCAATCTATATCTATTATCTATTCTAATATACTATAGGAGAAGCCTTGGGTTAACAAAAATCTCTCTCTTAGGTGTGGGTTAAAAAAACCTACATTATAAATATATGGCCCAATCTATTATCTATTATTGGGTTAACAAAACCCTCTCTCTTAGGTGTGGGTTAAAAAAAATCTACATTATAAACATAAATTCAAATTCTAAAACAACTAAATTTTCTAATTATCTAAGAAAAAATTAAAATTTTTTTTTTGAAAGAAGCCCCCGTGCCTTGCACGGGATATGGGGCTAGTGATATATTATAGGAGAAGCCTTTCTCTGACACACGTCTCTCTTACAAGCATTCTCCTTAAATCATGCCATGTATCACTCTCTCTAAAAATTCTCTATTTAAAAATTTATAGTAATTATAATCTTAAAGCAACTAAACTTTCTAATTATAATAAAAATCTCTTTCTCCCTAAAAATTCTCTCCTTAAAAATTTATAGCAATTAAAATTCTAAAACAACTAAGGTTTCTAATTGTCTAATAAAAAAAATTAATCATTTTTTATGGTTGAAATGTGTGTTAGTCCTTTTTTTTCTTTTATATAATACGTGTTTAGTCCATAACTATTTTTACGTGGTTTTGAATTTGCCTTTTATTATCTCATTCAATAAAAGGCACCCCCTCTTATAATGCCCCCCTTTTGGGGCCCACATGTAATGTATTTAAGAACTAATTTTTTGAGAGGATGTTCTCCTCACTATATATATCATCATATTAAAAAATCAGCTCGTTCTAAAATTTCTAACCTCCTCAAATTTGCCTTTAAAAAATTAGTAACTATGATGATATGCTGGGGTGATTTAAATATTTAAGGGCTAACTTGAGGGTGTTAGAAGTTTTAGAATGAGCTGATTTTTGAATATGATGATATATATAGCGAGGAGAACATCCTCTAAAAAAATCAGCCCTTGCATGCATCACATGTGGGGCCCACAGGCGGGGGCGTTATAAAAGGGAGTGCAATAACCGCCCTCATTGTAAAACTAAGGGAGGTGAATACAATGGACAACTTTTGATTGGGTTAAATATTTTAGAATATGATAATTTTTTATGAGGATGATCTACATGATGAGTAGAATATCCTCACAAAATATTAGCCCTCGCATTGTATCAATGTGGATCCCACAAAATTTTGTGTGAGACTTTGGGTCAAACTATTGGGTGAAAGTAGCATTGCTCAAAAACTTAAGTGTCAATAACAACACTCCTTAATAAAAAGTTGCTTGGAAGTATCGGTGGCCTGAGTTCAAATGATCAAATGCCATTATTCAAGAGGGAGTACTATAAATGATTGGTTCTCTCTTGCCAACTGCATGTATTTAGATTGTTAACTTTCTCTCTCCAAGAAATTTAACCGAACATGATAATGTCCCTTGGGTTTTCTCAAGAATCAAAACTTCTTTGTGTAATGAAATTTTGAACTCAACTTCTTCTTAATGGGTGTTTAGTACAGTTTATGGATTTAAAACATCTCATCGGAGCTTTACGCCATTGTGGGCGAATTCGAGCTTCCAGACATGGCAAATCACTCCATTGTCACTCAATAAGACTCGGGTATTCCCAGGATGTCTTCGTCGCTAACAATTTGATCTCTATGTACACTGATTTCAGTCTCTTGGATGATGCCCGAAACTTGTTCGATGAAATGGCTGAAAGAAATGTAGTCACTTGGACCACCATGATATCTGCATATACTTGTAATGGAAGTCCTTTAGAAGCTCTCAGACTCTTCAATGTGATGGTAGAATTTGAATTGGAGACACCCAATCGCTTCACGTTTTCTGCGGCCTTAAAAGCATGTGCCGTTGTGGGGGATCTTGAAATGGGTAAATTGATCCATAGAAGTGTTTCTAAAGCTAATCTGCAATTCGATACAGTTTTGATGAACACCCTTTTGGATATGTATGTTAAATGTAAAAGTTTGACTGATGCCCGCCAAGTGTTCGATTTGATTTTATCAAAAAATTCGAATTCGTGGAACACCATTATTGCTGGGTATGCCAAGGAAGGTCAGATGGAGGAGGCTGTTAACCTATTTTGTCGAATGCCGGTACCTGATACTGTCTCATGGAACACTGTAATTGCGGGTTTCGCCATTGATGACAGTTCAAGGGCACTAGAATTTGTTCATAAGATGCATAGAGATTGTGTTAAACTTGATCAGTTCACATTTCCTAGTGCTTTGAAATCTTGTGGTTGCTTGAATTCGTTAACAATGGGGAAAGAGATTCACTCTTATGTGATCAAATCTGGTTTTGGATCTTGTTGTTTTACTATCTCAGGCCTTCTTGATATGTACGGAAAATGTGGTGAAGTTGATGAAGCAACTGAACTGTTTGATGAATATTCAAGCGGTAAAGGATCTATTCATGATAATTTAGGACTTTGGAATTCTATGCTGTCTGCTTATGCTCTTAATGAAGTAAATGGTGCTGCTCTTGACCTGGTTTCACAAATTCATAGAGCAGGTGTACCACTAGACTTCTATACGTTTAGCGGTGTTTTGAAGGTTTGTATCAATTTGTTGAATTGGAGACTTGGGCTTCAAATCCATGGTTTAATTGTCACAAGTGGGTATGAATTAGATTATATTGTTGGAAGCATTCTTATAGATTTCTATGCAAAACATGGAAATCTCAAAGATGCATTTGGATTGTTTCAGAGGCTTCCCAAGAAGGATATAGTTGCATGGGCTGGGTTGATTGCGGTTTGTGCTAAAAAAGGATCAAACCACCTAGTTTTTTCACTGTTCAGAGATATGGTTTTTTTGGATCTCGAAGTAGATCATTTTGTTGTTTCAAGTGTCCTTAAAGCTTGCTCCACTCTAGGAGGGCTTCAAAGTGGCGAACAAGTTCATGCTTATTGTGTTAAGAGTGGATATAAATCAGAGGGGATAACAGTAACATCACTCATTGACATGTATTCAAAATGTGGTGAAATTGGTAAAGCATTGACTTTGTTTAGTGGCATGAATGAGAGAGACACAGTGTGTTGGACGGGGATCATTTCAGGGTGTGGGCAGAATGGAAGAGCAAAGGAAGCACTCGAGTTTTTTCAGGAGATGATAAAATCGGGAGGGAAGCCTAATGAGATAACCTTTTTAGGTGTTCTTTCTGCATGCAGACATGCAGGTTTGGTTAAGGAAGCTTTGTTATTCTTTAGATGTATGGCAGTGGAACATGAATTGGAACCACAGTTCGAGCATTACTGTTGCATGGTTGATCTTCTTGGTCGAGCTGGATATTTCACAGAAGCTGAAAAGCTAATTGCCGATTCTCCATTTCAGACCGACCAAACCTTATGGAGCCCCTTGCTCTGGACCTGTGGAATTAACAACAATATTGAACATGGTAATCGCATTGCAAGATATATTGTTTCAGTCACTCCAAGAGACCTCTCTGTCTATGTAACACTTGCAAATGTTTATGCTAGTTTGGGAATGTGGAAAGATTCAACCGAAGTGAGAGAAGTTATCAAAGAAATGGGTACTAAGGAAATGGGGAAAAGCTGGATTGAGGTCAGAAGTTGATAAAAGATGTCTGGTAAGATTGATTGCAGAAGCTCTTTAACACTGAATTGAACTGGTTGACAGAGGAAGTGCCCCATCTTGGTGTGCCTGAGAAATAAGAATTATTTCGATGGATGCTATGATTGCTGGACCAGGTTAATGAAAATCTGGATTTGGTGATATTCCCCTTCATTTCATTTCATTTTATTTATTTATTTATTTATTTATTTATTTGTTTTATGTAGGGGAAGGATCTCAATTGGTGTTTAACTTTTCACAGGACAATGCAAGCGATACTGAAATTTAGTAGCAGTACAGGTTGGTTTTTTTGTCTTTCTTTGGCTGACCTACATACTCTTCTCTCACCACCCAATTAATACTCACACAATGTACTTTTCTTATCTGAATTAATTGTTTCCTTTAGTACTCCATCCATTCATTTTGCAAATCTGTTCTTATTTCTGCACATTTGTATTCATTCAACGTAATTCTGTAATGTATGATTGATTTCACATGTTCAGACAAGTGAGAACTGACTTTTTGACTTTAAAGAAGTTCATATCTTCAACTAGCTTTTTACTCGCCTTTTCTCTATGACTACTATTATGTATTAACAAATATTGGTTAAATCTGTATCATTCAACTGTTACTGGTCTAGTTACTTGCTTGTATTTTGCAGCACAATCTGGTCTAGAGCTTTCTTCATAGCAGCTACAGTTGAAGGGCATCAATATTTCATGTTTGATTGTTGGCAGGTAAGGATATGGTGAAGGCAAATAAAAACCATATTTTTGGGATATTTGGAACTACAGAACATCCATGCAACTTGACTATCTAATTCCAAGTAGTTTTTTTTTGGGATATCTAGAATTTTGTGTTTCCTTTACAGGGGTTTACAGAAATTTTATTACTTGGTAGCTTCACTGCAAGAATCTTCCTTCAAATGCCGATCAGTTTAGGCATATTTTTCTGCGAAAATTTCTCGAACAGCTTCAATTTGCCCAAAACTATATTTTGAGAGCTCTTATTTACATGGGGAAAATGGTATTTAGGGGTTCATGTTTGAGACCAACATTTTGATTAGTAGTTTGTGAGTACAAACCAATAAATGTGCCACATAGAAAAAAGATGATTGATTCCTCACCTCCATAACTTTTGCCTTTGTTGCAGCAAAATCAGACTCCTAATTTACTCACTTTCTTGAACTTTAGCACTGTTTTTCCCGTTAAGTTCTGAAGAAGATCCAGCATTTGCCTAGCCTTAGTTTAGCGTACGAGTACTATGGGACAAAGGGTACCTTATTAATGTACCTTTTGCATTTCATTTCTGGTTTCCTCTCTACTCTGTTCTTTTTTCATCATTCAAGCATCATCAATTGGCTGTCATCATGGATATTTGGAGAAGCTTTTCAAGAATCAAGTCATGGTATTGAATGAGCATTCACTATTCTATTTTTTTTGGTAGATGGGACTGTTGCCCAGGTTAGAAGCGTAAATGTACCACAATAGGCATGTGCGAAGGCAGAGAAACAGCCATGAACATCTTCACCAACAGATGAAGAGAGGTCACCACCAACGGACGAAGAAACAGTCGTAAGTATGTTGAAATTGGAGACCAATTTAATCGAAAAGTCAAGTGGAATAAAAATGAACTAAAAATATGAACCAAATAGAACAGAACCAAGTACTCCAACGGTATCGAATTATGCATATCTGAAGTGCAAAGACCCGATTCTATTCAACTTTGCACTCTCCCAGGAATAATATTAAATCTAACAATGCAAATAAACAAAGCGGAAACTAAACAAATAAGAACTCAAGCATGAACACAAGAGACTTACGTGGTTCGGCGAGGTGCCTACGTCCACGGGGCAGCAACTATTCAACTTCTTATTCAATATGATCAGAGTACAATAGTTTTAGCACCACAAGAGCTCTCACAAAACCTAGGGTTTTCTCACAATTCTCTGATATAAAAAACTACTTTAGGAAGCCCTTTTTATAGATTCATAAGGGTTCCCACGAATTAGAAAGAGTTACACTTCGAATGGGAAACAAATACTGAAAAACGCAACTTTTAAAAACAGGGAGTATCGATACCCCCTTTCAAGGGTATCGATACTGCGACCATCTGTTATGGTCGTAATGCGGGTATCGATACCAACAATCGATACCTTCATATGTTGGTATCGATACTAAAGGTCCTTGACTACAAACAACAAGCTCCGTCTGCTGGTATCGATACCTCCATATGTGGGTATCGATACTCACATTCACTTGACTCAATCGAGCCATTTTTCCAACAATCTCCACCTTGGCGAGATTTCACGAACACCATCATCTTCAAGTAAATCCTCCAACAAATACCTCCGATCATGCTCCACCTTGACCCGAACTCCATCCATATCTTCAACTTATCGATGCTACCCTCAAATTGTGCTTCAACAAATGCAACTAGCGCTAATCACCTTTCCGTGCTTCAATCCTCCACGAGGCTCCAAAGTGCACTTTAAAAGTGCCAATCACCCGAAGGTGCTTCAAACTTTTACAATGTTAACCAAACTCAGGCAATGCCTGCATTTGTCCCCAGTTACTACATTGGTCAACATATCAGCGGGATTATCGGCTGTCCCGATTTTTACCAACTTGACGTCGCCGTCTTCAACTACATCCCGCACAAAATGGAAACGCACACTAATGTGCTTCGTCCGTGAGTGATAAACATGGTTCTTCGCAAGATAGATTGCACTTTGATTGTCACAATGGACTTCTACTGATGGTTGGTATGAGCCTAGTTCATCTACCAAACCTTGCATCCATATCGCCTCCTTGATCCCTTCAACTACAGCCATGTACTCTGCCTCCGTTGTTGACAAAACTATAGTTGATTGTAGAACAGACCTCCAACTAACCGGTCCACCTGCAAGTGTAAATCAATAACCTGTAGTGGACCAGAATTTATCCAAGTCACCTGCATAATCAGAATCCACATAACTAATGACAAGCTGACCAATTGATTCATCTCGCTTGAACATCAAGCCAACATCTACCGTACCCAGAATATACCGTAGAATCCACTTCACTGCCTGCCAGTGTTGTTTTCCTGGATCATGCATATACCTACTAACCATGCTGACAGCTTGTGAAATATCGGGTCTAGTGTATACCATTGCATATATTAGACTCCCAACTGCACTTGCATATAGTACCTGCTTCATATACCTTCTATCCACTTTTGAATGTGGTGACATAGTCGCTTTAAGCTTAAAGTGGGCAGCCAAAGGTGTTCCAACTGGTTTGGCCTTTTCATCCATCCCAAAACATTGCAGGACCTTCTTCAAATACTGCTTCTGTGAGAGACAAATAGTGCTTTTAGATCTGTCTTTCCATCCCCAGGATTTTCCTTGCCTCTCCAAGATCTTTCATTTCGAATTCTTCACTCAACTGTGTTTTCAATTGTTGAATTTTGGCCTTATCCTTAGATGCGATGAACATGTCATCAATATATAAGAGTAAGTAAATATAGGAACCATCCTGGAGTACTTTGAAATACACACACTGATCATATCTGCTACGTGTATATCCCTTTGACAACATAAACTTGTCAAATCGCATGTACTAGGAGACTGCTTCAAACTATACACAGATTTTTGAAGTTTACATACCAAATTTTCCTTATCAGCAACCTTGAAACCTTTAGGTTGATTCATATAGATTTCTTCCTCCAAATCACCATGCAAAAAAAGCCATTTTGACATCGAGTTGTACCAGCTCGAGATCAAATTATGCAACAAATGCTAGTAACAATCTAATGGAAGCATGTTTAACAACTGGAGAAAATACCTCTAGTCTATGCATTCCCTCTATGCGTAGCCTTTAGCTGCCAATCTAACCTTGAACCTTATGCCACTGGTGCCTAGAGCTGCTTCTTTCTTCGTGTATACCCATTTGCACTTGATTGCTTTTTGATTCTTAAGTAGTTGCACCAACTCCCAAATATTGTTCTTGTGAAGAGAATGAACCTCCTTACCCATAACATTCTTCCACTCTTCAACTTCTGCACTTTGAATTGCTTGCCTATAAGTGGAAGGAATGTCATCATCTACAATCGGTAGTGCATATGCCACAACTTCAATGTATCGTTTAGGTTTATGAATCTCCCTTCTTGGTCTACTTGCTGCTATACTATCTGCTAGTTGAGGCGCCTCTGTAGGTGCCTCTTCATCTTCTTCAACTGAATCTTTACTGTCTGATGCAACAGTAGGATCAGTTTGGACAGACTTTGCAATATCAACCAGAACCTCTACAACCTCTACCTCCTTTTGACATCTCTCTTTCTGATCTACCTTCTTTGAATTTAGCTTTGTCAACATTGCAACCTCATCAAATGTCACATCTCTACTTACTACCACCTTCTTTGATTCAGGACACCACAGTTTGTATCCTTTCACACCTGTTTTGAACCCTAGAAAGATTGCTTTCTTCGCTCTAGGATCCAACTTGTTTTCCTTCACATGATAATAAGCAGAACAACTAAAAATATGTAAGTTATCATAATCAGAAACAGGTTTATCAGTCCATACCTCCATTGGAGTTCGTCCTTCGTTTGCTTTTGCAGGTAGACGGTTCACCAAATAGCTTGCATACATCACTGCATCAGCCCAAAATTCTTTGCCCAATCCTGAGTTGGTCAACATACATCGTACCGTCTCCAGTAAAGTACGATTCATACGTTATGCTATCCCATTCCGTTGTGGAGTCTCCTTCACTGTAAAGTGACGTACCTTCATCAGCACATATTTGCAGGAACGGATCAGACTTGTACTCACCACCATTGTCTGATCGAAGCGCTTTTAACTTCCTACCTATTTTTGTCTCCATCTTCTTCTTCCACTGCAGAAATATTTCCGTGACTTCATCCTTGTACTTCATGGTGTACACCCATACTCTCCTACTAAAGTCATCAACAAAAGAGACAAAATAGTGCTGTCCTCCCAAAGATGTCTTCTTGGAAGGTCCCCAAACATCTGTGTGAAAATAATCCAGGATGCCTTCGGTGGTGTGCTTTGCGGTGCTAAACTTCTTCCTAGTTTGCTTTCCCTTCGCACAGTCTTCACAAAATCCTAACTTACTAGATTTTGCTCCTTTCAGTAACTCTTGCTTTATCAACAACTGCAAGGACTTCTCTCCAGCGTGTCCTAGCCTCATATGCCATAACCTTGTAATGTCATCTACAACACTATCGGGAACTGCTGCTCCACCTGTCAATGTACTCCCCTTTAGGAAATACAGATTCCTCTGTTTCTCTCCCTTCATTACCACCACTGCATTGGATAATACATTCAAAACTCCACCTTGCATAGTGATTTTGAAACCCTTGGAATCCAGCGCCCCAAGTGAGATGAGATTCTTCTTCAAATTCGGTTTATACTGAACATTATTCAATTCACGAACTGTCCCATCATACATCTTTAATTGGATTGTTCTTATCCCTTCTGTTTTACAGGAATTGTTGTTTCCCATTAAGACTACACCATCTACCTTTGTAAAACTGGAGAACCATTCCCTATTGGGACACATATGGTAAAAACATCCCGAATCCAAAACCCACTCGTCAGAATAACTAACAAGTGACTCTTCACCTTCATCTTGTTGAGATTGTGCAATGTTTGCATCTGAAACCATCTTGCCCTTGCCTTTCAACTTTGGACAATCATTCTTTCAATGTCCCTTTTGACGACAGAAAGAACATTCATCTATTGCTGGTTTTCCCTTAGATTTTCCGCTTAACCTGGAACGTGACTTACCAGAACCTCTCTGATTAGACCGTCCTCTTACAGTCAATGCCTCTGAAGTCGACTTTCTATGAGCCAATCCATCCTTCCTTCTATATTCATAATTAATAAGTGCAACAACTGCCTCATCAAGAGTAGTTATTGTCTTTCCATTTATGAATGTATTGACAAAGTTATCGTACGACTCTGGGAGTGAAAATAACAAAAGTCAAGCCTTATCTTCTCCTTAAAGGCCTCATCTAAATTAACCAAATCAGCAATCAACTTATTAAATAAATTTAGATGGTCTGGTATAGACATACCTGGTTGAAAATTGAGGCGCCATAGTCGTTTCTTCTGAAACATTTAATTTTCCATGCTCTTCACAAGGAACTTCTCCTCTAATTTCTTCCAGAGATCTGTTGCTAAGGTTTCCTTATGACAAAATATTTTACGTCCTTCGTAAGACACAATCTAATTGTGCCGCAAGCCAACTGGTTCAATTTCTTCCATTCTTTCTCTTCCAACCCGCCGGCATTGCTCCCAAAGTGATTTCTAAATCTTGTTGATTCAGAACATCTCGAACTTCGCACTGCCACATGCCAAAGTTGTTCGATCCATCGAACTTCTCAATTTCAAACTTTGTGCTCCCCATTGATCTTCTTCTTCAAGTTAGATTTAATCTTCAAATAGTCTAGATTACTCGACCGTGGTAACCCAAAGCTCTTATACCAGTTTGAAGTGCAAAGACCCGATTTTATTCAACTTTACACTCTCCCAGGAACAATATTAAATCTAACAATGCAAATAAACAAAGCAGAAACTAAACAAATAAGAACTCAGGCAAGACCACAAGAGACTTACGTGGTTCGGCGAGGTGCGTACGTCCACGGGGCAGCAATGATTCAACTTCTTATTCAATATGATCAGAGTATAATGGTTTTAGCACCACAAGAGCTCTCTCACAAAACCTAGGGTTTTCTTATAATTCTCTGATATAAAAAACTACTTTGGGAAGCCCTTTTTATAGATTCATAAGGGTTCCTACGAATTAGAAAGAGTTACACTTCAAATGGGAAACAAATACTGAAAAAGCGCAACTTTTAAAAACAGGGAGTATCGATACCCCTTTTCAAGGGTATCGATACTGCGGCCATCTGTTATGGTCGTAATGCGGGTATCGATACCCTCATATGTTGGTATCGGTACTAAAGGTCCCTGACTACAAACAGCGAACTCCGTCTGTTGGTATAGATACCTCCATATGTGGGTATCGATACTAGTCCTCCCTGACTTCACGATGATGTTTATCCCAGTGAGTATCGATACCTTCATATGTGGGTATCGATACTCACATTCACTTGACTCAATCGAGGCATTTTTCCAACAATGTCTTCAAACATTTTTTTAGATTTATTCGTGCAAGCAGGATTAGTTTGAACACTGGTCTGCGGCTCTGCGCTATATATCCACAACAACAGACTTTATGAGCTAAGATATATAACTGGCGCTTACCAAGGACGGGCTAGACGTACATACATGTCATGATATTCATAGACCTTAAGAAGTGTAACCATTGCATATGTTTTTCAGGAGTCAGGACATACGTGATGAAAAGTCTGTCGGACAATTATGCCCGTCTGATTGATTAAGTTCATCATGATATTGTTACATATATATTTTGTAATCTAATTTCGTTATCTAATGTCGTTGACTCAAATGTATACGCGATGCAGAACTCTTTATAAAGACATTCAAAAAGGGTACCTGCGAGCCAAAATGATGAAGTTTTGATTGGGAATCTGGTCATTATTGCCAATCTCAGTGGTCCTCGCATAGCTGATTACTTCCTCTGGTGATCTCGCCATGGTGGCCAGTGGAACTGCCTTTGGTGATCTCGACAGGACGTCCAGTGGAGCCGCCTCCGATGGCGATACTACTAATTTTGCCAATTTCTTCATGGTCGTTATCCTTTTCATTTTCTCTAGGGCCTCCGCTTAGGCGCCCTGATATAGAAGGATGATTTCATTTTCATGCTTCATGTTGGCTGCAAGACACCCTACATTTATAAAAAGAAAAACATATTTATCAAGAATAAAAGAGGATTAAATTACCTTTTCATCATCATCAATGCACGTGTTCTTCTCAAGTAGATGAATTTCATTGTGTTTAGAAAATGGTCGTAGAATATATGCAGCTAAATTAAGGCCACCGATATTTCCACACAACAAATTAGTGTATCATCACAACTTTTGGCCTTATTATTCATCGGCTATTTGAAACCGACAATATACAAATTTAATAAAATAGTTTGTTAGTTGTATAAAACGGACTAATCATTTTATAAGTGTGTTGTCAGCTTTACACAATCGACAAATAATTATGTATTATTAGTTGTATGGAACTAAAATATGTGTGAATATAATAAAAATTTGTGTGGAAATATCCGTTGCTCTAAATTAATTAATGCCACAAAATGAGTAAAATGAGGAATGTTAAGGTGCAACACCTTTGGAATTGACAAAACTCTTGACTTTTGACCGTTACTTCATTTCTTTCTTTTGCTTTTTTTATTTTAATTAAAATAAACAATAAAATTCACCAGGTTTATAAATTAAAAAAAAAAACTCACCAATAATAAATATTACTATGCTATTTGTGATAAACAAAATGTAAGAGAAGAGAATAGATATAAGTAAGAGAAGAGAGCCTCTTGTTGATTCAAGTTACCAAAATAATCCAACATAAATTACATACATAGATATATAGAATAGATATAAGTAAGAGAAGAGAGCCTCTTGTTGATTCAAGTTACCAAAATAATCCAACATAAATTACATACATAGATATATAGAATAGATATAAGTAAGAGAAGAGAGCCTCTTGTTGATTCAAGTTACCAAAATAATCCAACATAAATTATATATATATATAAACATTACAAATTTTAGACACGTACAAGTTGATAATTGCCTCCACCTTGGATGTGGCTGCACAACCACCATATTTATAATACTCCCCCTTTGATGTCTATTATTGTAAAATAATTATCTCATTAAAACCTTGCCAAGAAAAACACAAAGTGATAAAAACCTGAGCGAAGGAAAAATAGTACAATTTAGAGAAACTTAGAACAGTGTGGGACTCGCATAAGTTGCCTCGTTGAAGCCGTGCCAGAAAATCCCAAAGGACAAAACTTTGACAAAGGAATAAGAGTACAGCGTGATTAGATCCAGTAAGATCAAATGCTGGCACTTTTATGATGGCATACTCCACTTGATAAAGCATTCTCTCAAACTCAGTCGGTTTGATGATACATAGGTCTCATACCAATTCCATAAACCAACTTTCGGAATGTCGTTGTTGGTAGACTTGGTGAGTAAATCTGCATAGTTTTCACATAATTGTACCCCCTAGATATCAATTTTATGACTCTTCTGGAGATGGTGAGAATAAAAGAGTTTTAGTGAAATATGCTTGGTTTTCTATCACCTTTAATATAACCTTCTTTGACTTGTGATATGCATGTAGCATTGTCTTCAAAGATAACTATTTGGTACATCAGTGATAGAAGGTAGATCACAAGAGCTTCTAATGTGTATAATTAATGACCTAAGTCATACACATTCTCTGATTGTTTCACGTAGAGCGCTAATCTCTGAATGATTAGAAAAAGTGGTGCTGGAAGACTTTGCTTGTTGGATCGCCAAGAAAATATTGTGTTCCCACTTGTAAAAATATACTCGATTTGAGAGATAACTTGGTGGGGATCAAAGAGATATCCGGCATCTGTGTAGCCCTTTATTTGTGAGCCATTATATGAATTCGTAGAATAGAACAATCCGATGCATCTTGATCCACAAAGATAACGGAGAATTTATTTTACACATGTCTGATGTCTCTTTGTTGGTGCTGAACTAATCCTGGAGAACAAATTTACTGATAAAGCAATGTCAGGTTTAGTGCATTAAGCTAAATACATTAATGCACTGATAGCACTAAGTTATGGTACTTCTGAATCAAGTAGTGCTTCATCATCCTCATTTGGGCAAAATGGATCTTTCTCAGTATCAAGAAATCTCACAACCATATGATTGTTTAGCAAGAAGGGGCTGCAATGGGGGCGTGTCTGTTAGTTTGACAACAGACCCTCCATCTTTTATGTTTGATTTTTAAATTTGGACTCACCTTATGTATCCAGGGCTTTGCCCAGCCTTCAAGTTTAAATAAAGCTTCTTCTTTTGTGATAAAAAAAGAATGAATTGCTATTGATTAATCTATTCTAAAACTTCTAATTTCATCAAAAGTTGGATAGAAATCAATAGTAAAATGAATCGATTAATCCGTTAAAATTGAATCAATTTTTTTTAAGAAATAAAAAGTTTTAAAACTGATTGATTTTTTGTGAGGATTATCTTCCTCAGGTCCCTAACTCGAGTTCCTTAATAGTCTGTTTGGATGGGGGATTCTAGGGTAGGGATTCAATGGGGACCAATGATTCTGGTTTCCCTATTTGGCTGCCAGGAATCTTTAGAAACTTGTTTCCCAGGGAAACATATTTTCTAGCAAATCCCTCATTCTGAGTCCCACCTCTCCCCTAAAATTTGTAAGAATTCATGTTTCCAAAGATTCATTTATAGTTGCCAAACAAACCAAGGGATTCATGTTTTCTAGAATTCATGTTTCCAAGAACTTATTAATCCCTTGGAAAATATGAATTCTACATCCAAACACACTATAACATTACTCCATGGATAAACTTTAGGCACAATATTTCTCAATAATAAATCTAAGTATCTTTAACCTTTCAAATAGTATGATGATGATAAACAGATGACAATTAAAGACCAGTCAAAATACCTTAAGATATAAGATCTCTTGTTGCAGTGAGTATAAAAATCAATTTGCTGAAGTCAAAAGATAGTAGTTGTGGCTCATCAAGTTCCTTGATAGATCTACCTCCTTTTGAAGCCCTTCATACAAAATGTAGCCTAGTCGTAAGAGAGGTGGTAAGTGAGATTCAATGCCTAGATTCACCAAAGTAATTAAATTTGAAGGGAGAATAATGCACAACTCTTCACTTGTACACATGGCACCAAGGGAAGATAGCAATTTTGAAGTGCCCTAGAGATTCGCTCTACCATTCCTTTTTTTTATATATGTTTGATAAGCAATATGATATAATTTGAACTATACACACATTTTTTTTTGGTTGCATATAAATATAATACAAAAGTGGTATTTTATTATAAACATACAAAACAAGCTGACCAAACTTCTATAAGGAGGCTGGAGATTCTTCATTCCTTGAAGCTGAAATTCAATTCATGCATGCACATTGCGTATATGCCACTACCCTCAGCTTTGCACAAATGGAACATGGTTTTTCAGGATTCTGGCGTCGTATAAATAAGATCCAAATCATAGACTCGCAACCTCCTATCAGAATCATAATCAAAAGTATGGACATCCTAAACAACTATGTAGTAACACATTGTTAACACCATACAGAATACTCCCCGCCAGGAACCGCAGTACACTTCACAAAATGCCTGTAGCAAAAAGGATGCAGCCAAATTAAACTTCCAGTAGTTTAATTTAGAAATACATAGTAAACAAATATGTTTACAGTTTTACAGATAAAATGAGAGAAGCTTTTATGGTTCAAGTGTACTGAAGACATTTTCTTCTTCAGCTTTGCCTTGGGTCTTGGCCATCGCAAGTTTCATGAACACTGACAAATCAAGATGAAACAGCATTACTGATCCCATTTACCCACTAACCAATAACCAAATCAAAACTACCACTGACAATTCCATTAAATGTAGAACTAAAAAAAGTAAAATAAGACTAACTCAACAGAACAAGAATCACAACAAAAAATCACTGACATGAAAATCTACTTTCATCAACTTATAATAAATCTCATTTACATAAAGATATGTGGAACTAAGATTGAACTAAGATATACTAATCCATCAAAGAAAATTAAAAATAAACTCTAAATCTTTCTTAATTTCTCGTCTTGTGTTGCTTTTTCTCTCCCCTATAATCGTTTTTTGTAATACTAATTTATACAGTTGCATTAGCAAGCGAGTTAACTAAATTTTGAACACCTTGATCAATAGTACTACTAGTGATAGTCTAAGTACCCTACGATTTTAGTTGGATTAACCGTATTTCAATATGACTAAGGTTAAGGATCACACAATCACCTAATAAAAATTATAAAGGTGATAAAGAACAAAACAATAATCTCCAACAAGAGTATTGACTTATTCGATTCTTAATATGCAGAATTAAGAGCAAGAATCGAATATTTCAATCTCATAAAAAATGTGAAAATATGCACAAGAGATTTTATTTACGAGGAAACCCAAACGGGGAAAAACCCCGGAACCTGGTCCAGAAAAGAATCCACTAAAAGAAATGAAAACTTACAAACCGATTTATCACTCGAAGGACACGAATTATGACTCCCTCTATGCTCCAACAGCTACGGTGTACAGTTTACCCACAAATTTGAACTCTACGAATTTTCCTTTTAGTGGACAGTGATGCGTCTCCAACTTGAACTCCTCAAGTCCCGCACCTTGAACCAATACTCAACTCCTTGAGTATATCACCACGAGCTTGACACTCCAAGCTCAACCACCGGAAATCTACTGGCATACAAAAATAGAGTTTTTGGTTTGAAATGGGAAGGATTTGAGCCAAGTTCAACAAGCTTCGAATCTATAAATTTCGAGCTAAACTCTCCAAGCACTTGTTGAGGTTAGGGGTGATTGGCAGATTATCCACAAATTCGAACTCCACGAATTTGCCTTTCAGTGGACATTGATGCGTCTTCAACTTGAACTCCTCAAGTCCTGCACCTTGAACCAATAATCGACTCCTCGAGTATATCACCATGAGCTTGACACTCCAAGCTCAACCACCAAAAATCTACCGGCACACAAAAACAGAGTTTTTCGTTTAAAATGGAAAGGATTTGAATCAAGTTCAACAAGCTTGGAATCTATAAATTTTGAGCTAAACTCTCCAAGCACTTGTTGAGGTTAGGGGTGATTGGTTGATTTCAACAATGGAAGATCAACTACTATTTATAGTGAAATGTCCAGATCTAAACTAGAATAAACAAGTTTATTCTTGGATATCATCATGTGAGATGGGATGTCATTCCATTACCCCTCTTATCCCACTCATGAATGTTTCCCACGCACCAATAAACCAACTAAGACATGCTTAGGTGGGAATGTGTAAAAAGTTGAAAAAGAATCTCTTTAATTACAGCTCAAAAAATCGCCAGAAAAGTTTGAATCTGGGCGATGGTTTCGAAATCAAAAGGTAGTTTCGAAAGCAATGCCTTTGGTTTCGAAACCAAAAGGTAACTGATGGTTTTTTCTATCTTTAGTTTTGAAACCAACAATTTTAGTTTCGAAACCAAACTTCATCTGACAACAATTAAAGTTTGGTTTCGAAATCAAACTGTTCAGTTTCGAAACCAAACTTCATCTGTCATCAGATGAATGATTTTGAAACTCTTTGTTCCTTGTTTTAAAATACCTATCAGTTTTACTTTGGTTTCGAAACTAAACACCCCAAATTCAGTTTTTTTTTCTTTAAAACTCATTTGTTAAGGCAATTTAAAAGTATAGGAAACACTCTAATGATCTAACCACCTATGGTTCTTAGTTTCTCTAATTCTCTTACCATCCTTAGATGTTTTTCCGGTGGTGAGTTGAGTTCTTCAGAGCCTTTGTATATTTCTTCAGACTGATTCGACCCAAGACTCTCTAGACTCTAACTCAAGTTACAAATACATTCTTGAGTTTACTTTTGACACGAAAATCGACAAGCGAAAACACATGAGAAAACTCATGGACCTTACAACTAGCGCGTTTCTCCTGGAAACTGAAGTCCAAAAGGTATTGAGAAAATGATCAGATGAAGAGCTAAATCTAAAGTCCATTAAGAGGCTTTCATATTCATCTCCACCACCACCATCAGTAGACTCAGTACTTGACCATGAAAAGCAGTAATTGTTGACCAAAGCAAGATAATCAGTAGATGAAACAGAAGGTCCATAAACTTCTTGAGTTCATGAAATAGTAATGTAACTATTGTTAATAGTTAACACTTAAGTTGTAACCAATTTTTTATGAGGATCCGCATTTAGTGAGAAACTAACCTTCATTGAAGATGGGATTATTATGGATTTCTGATTGAGACAAGTTGAGAAATTGTTGTAATTGTGGGTTTCTGGTTTACTGAGAGGACGTGGTGAAAATAAAGAACTGAGTTGATTAATATGGTTACTGTTAGTAGTGAAGTAGGTGGAATTTCTGACACTAAAAGAAAATGTTAAAAGCTAAACACTCTATAGTTTTCTCCAAATGAATCACACAATATATTACAAAGTGAAGAATCTAACCCTGTAAACTACCTTGCAACAAGTAAATTTCTCAAATTAATGACTTTATTAACTTTCACATGCCACTCTGAAGATTTAAAAACTTCATGTCACAGAAACTAAGACTCACGATTACATCACCGAAAGCACAAATCCAAAAACCTGCACTGAACTTCCTACGATATTAATACTCCAAAGTCCAAACATGAAAGTAACAAGTAACAACTAAATGAGAACAACATGACGTTGGTCAGTTCCTGCCACTATGTGAAAACTTAAAAAGCTAAACCCTTAATAGATTTCTCCAAATGAACCACACAATAGAAACCAAAGCTTTCCAATCCTTATGATAACTAATTAACTATTACTCTACTTTCAGATATCTCTAACAAAACCATAGGAAATTCACCACATATCAATTAACTTGGTCTCCCTCACATTTCTTCTCTAATGAAACTACAGTTTACTGAACCTAGAAATGAAACTTCATCTGATATAAATATTCCAAGAATTATAAATTATAGTATCTAACTGACAGCTATGTAGAATTGGTTAATTGCTTCTGTTAACAGAAAAAAAATGAAAAGCCTTACTTTCTGTAGAAATATGTCACATCAGAGTCACTTCATAGAGAAAATAAGATAGAATTTTATCGTTAATACTACCTTTCAACAATTGGGTTTCTCAAAACTATAAAAACCTGCTCAAACAGTAACTAACTGGATCTCTTGCTTATCAGTGCATAAATAGTACAACAACATTCATTAAACCCACCTTAGAGTTGCTTCACAGAAAAAAGAAGAGTTTCCAATTCTTAAGAGTTAAGACTGACTACCTTTTGACAATTGGGTTTCTCAAAAGTCAAAACTACAAAAACTTCCTCAAAGTATAATTTATGGGATCACCTTCTTATGAATACACAAAGGGTAACAAAATTCACCGAAACTGGCAAGGAAACTTCTTCTGGCATAAAACTTTCGAACATCACTACTATAATGCGGCTCTCTATCAAGTTGACTTCTTTCGGTGCATTTGCATGACACACAAGGGGCTCGGCGATTCTTCTTCGATCTCAACACATAACTCTTCAATCTTCACCATCTGTGATTCTTCATCCAAGGCCAATTAGGCTCTGATACCAATTTTGGTGTAAACTACGGTGCGGAAGCAATTCTACGATCAACGAAATTGAAAGTTAAAACTAAAACTCACGATATTTAGATGAATGGAGGAAAACTCAACATTCAAACCCGATGAACTTTCATCATCTACATCTTGAAAAACTCTAAAAAATCATCCAAAAAAATCCACCTAAAGCTATGGCCGATTAGCCATATTTATAAACGAGGATGACTTGATCCCCAAGCTATTCCTAGATCGACATCTACAAGGATTCCAAATCCTAAAACAAATCAAATCCTAAACTTTCTAAAACTAGAATCCTACCAAAACTCAAATTCCTATTATTTCTAAAATTCCAAAACAAATTAGTTTCTAATTTTTAAAACTCTTCAAAGATCTCCTTCATATGGGGTCCTCCATGCACGATCACGCCCCTCCATGCACATCATGATACGATCCTATATTTTTTTATTTATTTTTATTTTTTTATTTTAGTTATTGTTAGGATAAAATAAATAGTTAGTTTAGATGAGTAGTCCACGTATGAGTCTAGGGTAGAAAATGTCAATTAGTTTGTACTAGTGGGTAAGTGGTAGTCCTATTTTGTAGGCATGATCTTGTAAGTGGTTAAGGGTCCTATTATTTAGGGTTTAATTGATTTAGTTGTTGTTTGTTAGTGGATAGAGTTTCATATTTTTAGGGATATTATTTGTGTACGTGGGTATTTTTAGTTAGAGGTGTTTGTAATTGTAAAACTCTATTTAAAGAGTTTGAACATTAATGAAAGAGAGGTGAAGAAAATTATTGAAACAGTAAACACTGTTGTGTTTGTTGGAGGTCGTGGGCTCCTCAATCAGCCCTAAAATATTGAGGTCACAGGCTCCTCCATTAGCCTGAATACTATCCTTCTTCTCCTAATCTTCTATTTTTCTAATTTTTATTTAGTTTTTTAGATACAATCTCCGGGATTGTATCAAAGTGGTATCAGAGCAGGTAGATCCCTACCGGTGACCATATCAAAAAAAGAAAAAGAGAGATTTTGTTTTGGGTCTCCAACCATTGTCATTGGATCTTCACATATATACCATTTTTGTAATCCTTTGTTTGTTTGAGTATTGTGTTTGTGTACTCGTTGTCCATTGGTTCATTATTTATATCTCATGGAGCACAAACTATATTATGAAGAAGATCGATCAACATTAATTCAAGAGTGGGCAGTAGAAACTAGCAGCTTGCTCAAAGAATGGAAGCAAGAATTTGATGAATTTCATCGCCAATGGAAAGCTCAAATTGCTTACCACATATCAATGGTCCAGTTCGGAAAACAAGGTTGTCGGTATTTGTCTGATTTCTTTAATATATTTGAAGAACCGAGGGAGAATACAAGAACACGACTACGAGGTTTACGCCCTTTCAACATTCATGATTTTTTCTGCATTTTTGAAGAAAATGAGAACACAGAAGTGCCAAGTTTTATTGTTGCATCATCCAGAACATCTCCAACGTGTGTAGATCTATTTTTGGAGGCGTCTCACGAAGGGCATCGGTCCAATTATTTTCCTCCATATATTGGTGAAATTTTGTCATACATGGCTATCAACATCTTGCAATATTGTTGTTGGAGAACACTCAAATTTAGCAAATATCTTGGTAGAATTCGGGGAAGGGTTTTGGTCAAACGCATGCTTCAAGGATTGTATTTTTTCAACCTTGAGGGCAAGGTTGTTTTTAAGGGGGGAGGGATGATACGATCCTATATTTTTTTATTTATTTTTATTTTTTTATTTTAGTTATTGTTAGGATAAAATAAATAGTTAGTTTAGATGAGTAGTCCACGTATGAGTCTAGGGTAGAAAATGTCAATTAGTTTGTACTAGTGGGTAAGTGGTAGTCCTATTTTGTAGGCATGATCTTGTAAGTGGTTAAGGGTCCTATTATTTAGGGTTTAATTGATTTAGTTGTTGTTTGTTAGTGGATAGAGTTTCATATTTTTAGGGATATTATTTGTGTACGTGGGTATTTTTAGTTAGAGGTGTTTGTAATTGTAAAACTCTATTTAAAGAGTTTGAACATTAATGAAAGAGAGGTGAAGAAAAATATTAAAACAGGAAACACTGTTGTGTTTGTTGGAGGTCGTGGGCTCCTCAATTAGCCCTAAAATATTGAGGTCACAGGCTCCTCCATTAGCCTAAATCCTATCCTTCTTTTTCTAATCTTCTATTTTATTTAGTTGTTTTAGATACAATCTTTGGGATCGTATCACATCATGATTCACATCATAATCCTAGAAAAAACCACCCGATGTTTTGTCTTCAAACAAACTTTTAGAAATTTTATGCCAGGAGAATCCGATAATGATCCACTGATTGGTTCAGTTACATACTCGGGTGTAAGGGACGAACCAGAGAATCCTTGACTTCTCTAGTACTTGGGAACGAGAGCGAACTGATAAGAGAGAGGGAACACAAGAGAGAAGAGAAAGGGTTTCAAAACTTTTTTTGTAAGTGTCAACAGGTTGAAAGGTACGTCTGGAAGGAGTGTCGATTTGAATGGCCCTTCACATAAGTGAGGGCAATTTAAGAACAAATCAGCGAAAATATCGTACAGGGGTCCAATTCTGACATTTTTTAAAAATAGGCCCTATTAGGACATTTAGCAATCTAAGGGGTTTGAAATGGGTATCCCCCACCCCGTGTGTCCTAGTGATCATCCTCTATTTTTTTTCTCCTTTTATAAGTTTAAAAATCGTCATCCACCAAGTAATAAGGGAAGAAAACTTCTATGCCATGCAACAAAAAAAGGGAATGATGTAGACTACATGCAATTTTCATCAAAACTTTTAAGAGCACAACTTGATTAAACAACACTAGGCAGAATTCTGCACAAAAAGAATAAAACTTGAACAAATCAATTTAAGGGAGCATCGCATACAGATCTAGTAAAACTAACAGATAGAATATCCTAGAACAACAAAATATAATAAGATCATTCATCCAACAAATGGAAAATGTTTCAAATACATTTCCCTTAAGTATTGACTTTGAGTTAAAAAAACATGTCAAGACAAACAAACAATAATAATAGTAAGGAAGTATAACTCACATACTTGGGAACCAAGAGGTTCATAATCAAGTTAAGAAAAGATTATCTCGTCATATTTTGCCATTTGTCACTTAAATCGACCTGTACAGTGTAATCTTTATTAAGCAAATGATACATCAAAGAAGTAAGACATGGTAATAATTGCAAAATATCATGCTTGCCACAGTCCTCTCTTCTAATATTTCATGATATCGATCTAAGATAAGCTTCCAATTCCCTCTACCGCACCTGCAGAAGTAAACCAAGAATATAACAACAATGTTTTCTCTTAGCAAATTACAGTAGTCAATTTTTATTTATAACAAGAACTATTAAATCGAAAATAAACACTGAATCAAAGATACATACTCTTTTACAGCATCTTTTAAAGTTTGTTCTTCTAACGGGCTCCACTTCTTAATTTTTTTTTATGGAAGTTTTCCTAATTTCTTTCTTTGCCAAAGGAGAAACAACCCTTTTCTTTAGGGTAGGTAAGTGGGGACGGTTTGGTGATCCTTCATATGAGGACTCAATTGAATCTTCATCCCACTACATACAGAATATAGACAGTTAAGGGATAACAAATTGGGATAATCAGTTGAGGAAATTAACGTATGAAGAATTGAAAAAATGACTTGCAATCACAAGAGAAAATGATTACCTCACTATTCCTAACCATTAAGCTAGGTCATGAAACGCCACTCTAATTTCTAGTGTTCGTTTCATCTGCATTTATAGCTTTGACACCCTCTTCTACGGAAGGAACACAGACGCCCTTGTATACCACATTTTGGTTTGCTAATGAATTCTTTGTCTCTTCTCTTGCCATCGATGCTGATATGTTTGCAGCTAATAGTAATGCATCAAGAAGAGGATCTTCCACCACTACTTGTAAATCTAAAGTACTCGACTTGAGCGCTTCTTGTACTTTCCTAACTTCAGGTGTTGCTATTATGCTGGGTTTACAATTTGTTGTATGAGGCATCTCCATGCAGGAACCAATAGCCATGTCACTACCCTCATGTCCTAAATGATCTCCAATATTGACATTGAAGTCATCACGAGGAACATCAGATGAACACGCTTCTCTCTCTTCAACTTGATCAACTAGTAACTTCCTAAGGGAGCTATGCACTTTTCCCTTACCACTCATTGTTTTAGCAGCAATTTGTAGAAAAGATGGGCTTATTTCTTCCACTACATCCGTTAGAAAAACTCTAAGTGATTTAAGGGTATCATTCCATGTATCCCTCGTCAAAACATCATTACGAACATTTATATTCCAAAGTGCCTCCTCAATCTCATCCCTTGTATCTTTCAACCTCTCTGAATCCAAGCCAACCTTCTCCCATCTCTCCATGTCACTGATCCTACCTCTCCATATAACCGCATCAAAATAATTGCTGATGTCATCAGGGTTCTCTTTCAAGCACATCATAGTGCAATGCACAACAACTGCATGGTAAGCTTCTCTCATCAAATCGAAAACGAGGATTCCATGTTCATAATCATAGTCTTCAATCATTTCCAAAGTTTCAAGAGATTTCCGACAAAACTCTTCTCAATAGTACTCTTTTTATTAGATGATAATCATCGTTGGAAAGGGGAAGGATATTGAGTAGAGTTTCCATTATGTGGTCTTCTATTGGTTGCAGAAGAAGAAATTCGAGGATCCATCCTGCTACATTTATGTCCATGATTTTCCTAAATTTGTAGACAAAGACAGAAAAATTAATCTTGTATAAGTTTCTCTATAGTTCAGGTTAGGGTTGCAGGGTTCAAAAAGTTCTACAACAATTTACGGTTTTGCTGCATTTGTATTAGGGGTGCACATCAGTCAGCGTCCAACCTGTTAGGAATTTCGGAGAAATCGATTCAATCGCATATGCACAATCTACGAGAAGAATCAAATATGCAAAACAAGAACGAAAGAACGAGAAACAAACAAACCACACACAACACAAGATTTACGTGGTTCGGCAAGATTGCCTACATCCACGGACGATGATGATCCTTTCCACTATATGAAAATAACGAAGAAACAGTTACAAGACACTCACCTTTAATGGCAGCCCTCGCTCCACAAGAGAAAACCTCACAACCCCTTACAAGAGAAACCTCAATGTTGTCAAGACCTAACTCACAACCCTCTCTCAATGGTTGAAGGCCATACGGCAGCCCTAAAGGGCTGCCGGCCCTTCTTCTCTCTTGCTCTCAGACTCACAACCCTTTCAAGAGATCTCACACTCTCAATGTTGTTTTCTGAATACTTTAGGCTAAGGCCCTACTCCTATATTTATAGCCTCCAATAGGTATCCCAATCCTAGAAGGAAAAGGGAATCCTAACTACATATGAAAAAGGAAACCCACTTAAAAATAGCAGTTCCCTAAAACAAGAGAAAAGAAGTTTCCAAAACCTTGTAGGACTCTTATTTAGAGTCTTACTAAATATCGACAAACTAACACAACCTATTTTGGACCATCATTCAGGAATCCAAAATAGGTCAGTTTGGTTAATTCTCCAACATACGCAGATCCGATCTGAAATTGGGTTGGTTTTCCTCCAAGCAGAGTAGAATCGTGGATTGGATGGGATTGGATGGTCTAATAACAATCTTGCAAACTAACTTAAATAAATTCATTTATAAAAAATTCTTCATTCAAACAAAAACAATCACAAATCTACCTTACGCTAGATTTGTTGTTTCTTATTCTTTTTTCTTTACGGTCTCATGGGAAAGATAGAAAATTTTATGATCTAGTCATCTAGAAAGGGCAAAACATATTAAGAACAAATGTTAAAATTATAAAGGGAAAATAGATTGGATGAAATGTCATGCGGTAGTATGAATGAAATGTAAAAATGACTATAATAAGAAAATTAGATCAAAACTTACTTATTGGTTATAGGTGTTTGTACTTGTAGCTGATAATATTCACAAATTAAAATGAAGGCCAAAAATTAAATAATGTACCTGCAACAATATAACAAAATATATTCAGCAAATTTTTTATAAATCAACTAATGTATGTGTCTAAAATGACATACCTACTAAATTAATGAATTTGATGCAAATAATATTTCCTTAAACACAACATTTTTTATGTAGGAGGTCATCAAAATGTTTAGGTTTGTAATTTAAAAAGAAAAAAAATTCTTTGTAGTTAGTGTAGACCGTAAATTCCACAAATGATTTTAGATCAGGGCACCGACAATCTGCACAGGAAAAAAAATAGAATGACCGTGAAGATTCCTTGGCACCGGGGTGGTGCCGGCCTAAGGGTCTCCGACGGTCTAGTCAGTTTTGTTTGGAAAAATAAATTTAACAGAAAATTAAAGGAGAAGAATGGATCTGTATCACCTATTCTGGTAGATCGTGGCCGAGTGTGGTAGACTACGGGATCTTAGTCGTTAAGTCTCTGACTTGATGATGTATTCTCTTCGTCGTCTTTCCTGCTGTTTCTACCGTCGACCTCTGTCCTAGCATAAGACCTGTTTACTTCATCTTCTTCCCACTTTATCTGAGCCCATGCCTTTGCCAGCACGTCCTCCATCGTTCTGCACGGGTACTTTGTCAACTCTTTGTAGAGGTCAGAGTTTGAAAGTAGACCTTTCCTGAAGGTTGTGATGGCTGTGTCGATATTGCAAGAAGGGATGGAGACTTTCTCTCTATTGAACCGTCCGACGTAGTCTCGGAGCCTTTCACCTCTTTTTTTCTTAATTCGGTAGAGGTCATCCGAGTTCTTCTCCAGTTTCCTGCTGCTAGCAAAATGCTCGACAAAAATATCCGTGAGTTGAGCAAAGGAAGAGATAGAATTATTAGTTAGATTGGTATACCATTGTAGGACCGGGCCTATCAGGCTTGATCCGAACCCCTTGCACATGCATACTTCACGGAGGTCCCTTGGAATCGCCGCAGTAAACATCCGTTGCTTATACTGGGCAATATGATCATCTGGATCTGTCGTGCCGTCGTAGAGCTTCATGCTCGGTAGACTGAACTTCCT
>MVGT01002370.1:50402-63251 GCA_002174775.1 Macleaya cordata
CTTCTCCAGTTTCCTGCTGCTAGCAAAATGCTCGACAAAAATATCCGTGAGTTGAGCAAAGGAAGAGATAGAATTATTAGTTAGATTGGTATACCATTGCAGGGCCGGGCCTATCAGGCTTGATCCGAACCCCTTGCACATGCATACTTCACGGAGGTCCCTTGGAATCGCCGCAGTAAACATCCGTTGCTTATACTGGGCAATATGATCATCTGGATCTGTCGTGCCGTCGTAGAGCTTCATGCTCGGTAGACTGAACTTCCTTGGCATTTCGACTAGGGCGATCTCATCGACGAAAGGTGAATCGGCATAACTACTCGGCAGGCTCTTCTTGATCGGAGCGGGAACACCTGGGATTCTACTGATGAGGGCTTCCATTTGGGCCAGCCGCAAGGCGATGTCGCGGTCATGCATCCCTCCAGTCGACGTATGAACACCGACCCATAGGTCGTGTTCAGTCGCAGTTGGCTGGAGTGCAGTCGACTGTAGGTGTCGACTGCCGAGTGCCTCTCCAGTTTTAGCTATATGATTCAGCTGACCAACCTGTGTCGACCGCTGACTATGGTCGACGATGGCGCTTCTGGCCCTAGTGGCTGTTTCGGCCATGATCGTCTGTTGTGGGTTTATTTCAGTCGTACGTGTCTCGACGTCGATTGTAGACTGCTCTTGTTGGTGACCAGACGACCCAGCGTGAGTCCGTTCTAACGGTTGCATTGGATTGACCGGCGCTTTGAATCGGACTTGGGACTGCCCTGATTGTGGTGTGGTCAGAGCCAGTGGTGAGCCCAACCTTTCACGAAGTGCCTGATTTTCTTCTCTTAAGTCTGTGTTTTCTGCTTCGAGGCTGAGCAATCTCGCAATGGTAGGGTTCGTTGGTTGAGCAATTTGTGTGTTGATTTGTGTGTTGACGTCGACTTCACCTTCTTCCAGTTGTCCGGCCATAGTCAGGCTGCAAGCTCTGTTGATTGATTTGTGTGACTAGATTTCTTCCCTGGATTATAATTGCCGAGGCCCCACGTTGGGCGCCAAATTGTAGACCGTAAATTCCACAAATGATTTTAGATCAGGGCACCGACAATCTGCACAGGAAAAAAAATAGAATGACCGTGAAGATTCCTTGGCGCCGGGGTGGTGCCGGCCTAAGGGTCTCCGACGGTCTAGTCAGTTTTGTTTGGAAAAATAAATTTAACAGAAAATTAAAGGAGAAGAATGGATCTGTNGAAAGGTGAATCGGCATAACTACTCGGCAGGCTCTTCTTGATCGGAGCGGGAACACCTGGGATTCTACTGATGAGGGCTTCCATTTGGGCCAGCCGCAAGGCGATGTCGCGGTCATGCATCCCTCCAGTCGACGTATGAACACCGACCCATAGGTCGTGTTCAGTCGCAGTTGGCTGGAGTGCAGTCGACTGTAGGTGTCGACTGCCGAGTGCCTCTCCAGTTTTAGCTATATGATTCAGCTGACCAACCTGTGTCGACCGCTGACTATGGTCGACGATGGTGCTTCTGGCCCTGGTGGCTGTTTCGGCCATGATCGTCTGTTGCGGGTCTATTTCAGTCGTATGTATCTCGACGTCGATTGTAGACTGCTCTTGTTGGTGACCAGACGACCCAGCGTGAGTCCGTTCTAACGGTTGCATTGGATTGACCGGCTCTTTGAATCGGACTTGGGACTGCCCTGATTGTGGTGTGGTCAGAGCCAGTGGTGAGCCCAACCTTTCACGAAGTGCCTGATTTTCTTCTCTTAAGGCTGCGTTTTCTGCTTCAAGGCTGAGCAATCTCGCAATGGTAGGGTTCGTTGGTTGAGCAATGTGTGTGTTGACGTCGACTTCACCTTCTTCCAGTTGTCCGGCCATGGTCAGGCTGCAAGTTCTGTTGATTGATTTGTGTGACTAGATTTCTTCCCTGGATTATAATTGTCGAGGCCCCACGGTGGGCGCCAAATTGTAGACCGCAGATTCCACAAATGATTTTTGAACTGGGCACCGACAACCTGCACAGGAAGAAAAATAGAATGATCGTGAAGATTCCTTGGCGCCGGGGTGGTGCCGGCCTAAGGGTCTCCGACGGTCTAGTCAGTTTTGTTTGGAAAAATAAATTTAACAGAAAATTAAAGGAGAAGAATGGATCTGTATCACCTATTCTGGTAGATCGTGGCCGAGTGTGGTAGACTACGGGATCTTAGTCGTTAAGTCTCTGACTTGATGATGTATTCTCTCCGGGGGAGATTGACTATGCGATGGATCGTGGATGCTCTCGAGTTGCAGAGAGTTTTTTTAGAGAGTGAGAGAGAGTGTGTGTTTCCTCCTGAATGTCCTCTCTCCTTGCGCCCCCTCCTTTTATAGGAGGGGATGCAGATAAGTCTTCCTGGGATCTTGGGATTTTCTCCCCAAATCCTAGGAAGATCTTATGGCGGTTGAGGAGTCATGCGTAGACTAAGTCCTCTTATTTGAACTTGTCAAACTCTGGCCGCTTTTCGTTATTTGGCCAAAGAGGTGGGGCGTGGCCCAATGGGCATCTGGGCTAGGTCGAAGGGACCAATGCTTTGGCCTATGGGCTTTTGAGGTGTACTACAAATTTGGCCACTACAGTTAGAAAGAGAATTAAAGAACTCTTTGTAATTTTAACAAAGAGTAGAATGTTATCTATAGGTTTATTGTATTTAACATTTAGAGAGAAAGAGAATTAAATAAATTTTAACAAACAGTAGGAGGTTTAAACCCTTCTTCTCTTTGTAAACCTTTTACTATGAAAAGAAACAAAGATATAGTGAATAAAATAGGATCAGAAAGAGATACCTGTAGGTAGGTAGTTCATAAAAAGATTATTGAGAAGATGGGATGGCTTTCCTGCATTAGTGAAAGATGTATCGAGAAAGAATTAGGGTTAGGGTTATAAAAAGTTAGAGAAAGGGAGGAAAGTACCTGCTGAATAACGAATCCTAAAATGTTCCATGCTGTCAGATATTTTTGAGAGAGGGAAAAAGAGTGAAGTGAGAGTGAGAGAGTTAGGGGGGTTATGTTTTGTTGTAAGCGTCATGCAAGTGCACTGCGAATAACAGTGGAGAGAAAATCGTGGGGAGGGTGGAGGGAAAGAAAATCATGGGAGAATATATGCAAAAAAAAAAAAAGTTTTGGTAGTTTTAAATCTATCTATACCCCTTCTAGTTAGTTATTTCGTTGGATGGCCTGACCTCCTTAAAAAATTACTTATTTTAGCCTTGAAGTTGATTTAAAATATGGTATGATCTTAAAATAATATGGGTAGTTTTGACATTATATCCACCTTAAAAATCTCCCTAAAATATCTCCCTCAAATCTCTAATTGTTATTTTTTCCCTCAAATTTTTTCTAAAATTTCTCTCTCCAATAATTATATTTTTTCTAACCGTACTCTCTCTTTCTCAATCTCTATCTCTATCTACAGTTTCACTACTTTTCACTCCGCAACAATTAGTTTTTTAACTACCTATGTAACAAACCATCTATAAAAATTAACACTCCCACAACCATCTTTGTTGCACAATTTTTTTTTTCTTTCAAAAGTTCATCCATCATTTTAGGAGAAGAAGACACAGATTGTCCATTGAAGAAGAAGAAGAAGAAGAAAATATTACTTTTTATGTATTTTTTTCAGCCAATATATTTATATTTTTGTAAGTAATGTATTTTTCCTATAACTTTCAAATAAGTTTGGTTTTTCTAAGATTCATGTTCTAATATTTTTTTTTTCTTTGGCGCATCGGCCATGATTCAAATTTAAGTGTTCTTGCATAATGCTTAATTACAATGTTTGCTTTTGTTTTTAATTATAAGAGCAAGGTTAAAGATAATTAAGATGGAGAAAATCATGAGAGAGATTTAAGGAAGTCATGAGGGTTTAATGTAAATTGTCTATATTGTCCAATTTTGAGGGGCAAAAAGTTACAATAATATCCCTATATATTTACGGAAAAAAATATTTCCAAAGGTTTTGAATGTAAAAAACCTCAAAAAAGGTAATTGGCTTAACTAATAGTATAGATAGATATAGATGTGATTTGATTTGGATTAGGTGGCATCGATCGGGGTGGATTAAATTCTTTAAAATGGATAGGGGTGTATTTTGTTTTACTAAAGGGGTGGTTCTCTCTACATGGCTTGGTATCTTTCCACCAACCCTAAAAACACCCCAATCCAACCTAACAAAGCCCCAAACACACAATTAACAACCTCTTCTCTCTCACATTTCTCTCTCTAAAAACTTTCTTTGAAAATCGACCAAATCTCCTCCATTGGACCACCTTTGCTTGATCTTAACCTAGGGTTTTCGACTAAGCACTATCAATCTCTCCTAGATCGTTCAAAACAACAGTTTTCGAGCAAAGATCACGATGGTAAGGACGAAAAACACTTCAAATGGTCTGTTTTTGAAGTTTTGTGCAAAAAGGCTCATTCTCTTCAGATTTCGACCGAACTAGAGCCAGATTTCGAGCAAACTAGGGCCGAAATTTCATTGAAATTTTGTTTAAGCACAGTCAATATTTCATGAAAATATTAACTACCTCTAGTCGATTTTTCAATGAACTTCGACCACCTTTATTTTTCTTGGTAGTTGTGTTGCAATTTGAGCCCACTTGAAAATGTTATACGTTTTCGGAACCTCAGTTTCCATCCCCCTATCCCAATCACTAACATTTGCTTCCTTAAACACCAGTCCCGATAAACGATAGAGATGGGGTTGGGTTCTTTTAAATTAGGCTCCTCAAACGGAACCTCAGTAGTATATTCATCTACATTTTCATTCGACAAATAAGTAAAAGCCATAATTAAAAAAAACTATTATAATTCAGCCATAGGTGTTAGAATTTTTTAACTAACTTTAACCACCTATGGTCAAAATTTTAGTAAAAGTTCGACCACCCATGGTCGAAATAATATGATAATTTCGGCTACCTCTGGTCGAAGTTTTACTAAATGTTCATCCCTGCGTGATCGAAATAAGTACGAAAATGAGATTTTTTTATTTGTATCAAACACGTTTAAAAGATAAAAATAGATTATGAAACAGTTATCTTACCTCATTAGACTTTGATTAAGAGCCTTTCATGGGATTTGAGGAGCCCAAATTGATACACTAAAAAGTGTATCACTTAAATCCCGACACTAAATATGATCGTTATTGAGTATGGTAGCAAACAAGGGTCATTCCAGTAGAAAATTGTTCCTAATTTATAAGTTATTGACACAAAACAAACCGAAACTAACTAGAGATTAAAATGAAATTCAAAACCCTACTTAAACTGAATAGAAATAACTAGACTATGTAGACACACTAAGGACACTAAGGACACACTAAACACGTTGCACGTAAAAATGGGGGGGGGATTCGATTTGAATTGATATGTAAACAAATTAAAAGAAAACAAATAGCAAAACTCAAATTTAAGAAAATAGAATTTAAAAGGTCAAGGAAATATGATGAGAAGTATGGTTAAGAGATCATTCGACACCTCTAAACATGATTTATAGTTAATAATCAGAATTATCTTTCACTTTCTTTTGAAATTAATAACCCTAAAACAATCACAAGTTCGATTATCTTGATTCGTTCTCACTTTGTTGTTGAGTAAAAAAAGTTCTCCACTCAATCTCTTTCCATTAAATAACGTAGAGCAAGCTCTCTAAATTCAATTTAATGAAAGCAATGATCCAAGAAAGATATAGGTTAAATCAAGAAATAAACACACAAGCTCGGTTTATTCATCTTGAGTCCTATTCCACTTGCAATCAAATAAAAATCTACAATAATCGTTGATAACAATCCGCTACTTTTGTTTAAAAATCTTGACAAAACGAATCAAAACCCTAAACTAGCAATTAAATAACTATCACATTCATTTAGTTACGCACCTAAATAAACGAGACAGCAATTCATAACAAATATACCAGTGAAATATTAACAAATTCAAAAGAATCATGAATGAAAAAATCTGAAATTGATTAATGAATCACCATGTCTAGGGTTTAGAATTTCACCCTTAACCAAAGAAAGAAATCAGCTACACATGTTTAAGAGATTCAAAAATAAATTCATTAAATAAAATTAATGAGAAGGAAAAGGCAGGAAGGTTTATTAGTTTGCAAACAGCTATGGTGCTGAATTGCATTCGACCCTATTTTGGGCGTGAATTAACAGCAGTAACCTCCCCCTTTTCTCCTGTTTTGTTGTTGAAGAAAGAGCAAGGCAACAACAACCTATTATGTGCGTGTTGAAGATCAAGAACAACAGTTGTTTCGCTTTTGGACATCCACCCAAAGAAGCAGTAGCAGCTACCTCATTTTCCTCCAAAATACACCCAAACAAAACCCTTTGGCAGCTCTCTCTCTCTCTCTACTCTCTTTTGAGCGTGAAACTGAAGAAGAAAACAGCAGCAGCTGATCTAAAATAGAAAGAAGAAACCCAAAACGGCAGCAGCTGATCTATTCTTCTGACATCGGGAAAAAGAAGTAGCAGCTCCAGCCCTTGTCTCTTGTGCGTCAAAAACAAAGAGGTACCCAAGCAGCAGCAACAACCCCTGGTTTTGGGCGTTAAAGAAGAAGAAGAACAACAGTAACTTCCTTTTGTCTAAGGCGTTGAAAGAAGAAAGCAGCCAAGCAGCAGCAGTTCTTCTTCAAAAATCCCTCCTGCTATAGCCGTTTAAAAGCGCAGAAGAAACCCCTCTCCCTAGCAGTTGTTCACCAAAAAGAGAAAAGAAAAACCTAATAATTTTTTCATCCTTCTCCACGTTTTTTTAATAAAACTCAACCCTAATCTTCTTAAAACACCCCCCATTAACCACCGACCAATTATACTAAGTTTTAAACCTAATTTCTAAAGTAATATATAACTAGTAGGTCCCACTTAAAAAGAATTACTTATAGAAGGAACAAAATTTGTTTTCTTAAGAAAAAACGTAGAAAGCAAGTAGAAATAAGCTCAGAGTGTTTAATGACATCATGCTGATGTTATCACTTGTTTTGAATTGTTGACATTCGCACGTGTCCACGTGCTTTCATGGGTGCCCCTACAACTTCCAACAGGTGCCTTCATCAATTTCTGTTATTTCAACTGATTTTACTCTTTCAATTGATCTCCTCTTCTTCGCTCTCCCATGATCTTCGGTAAATTATAACGGCTTTACCACATTTTGACCGCTCCACTCATATTCCCTGCATACAACCAAAATACACCTAATTAATTCAAATAGAATAAAATAATTAACTAACTAATATAAATATCGAGGTATTAAATGTAATATATGTGTGCTTATCAAATACCGCCAAACTTACATTTTGCTAGTCCTCGCGCAAAATTAAAACTAAACTGATCCTAATAAAAACAATAAAATCCTAACTCACTTTCGCAGGAATCGCGATTGCAGTTAGCATGTGCAACAAGCCGTTAAACCCCTAGGTTACCCCTAGTGGACGAGTGTTGTCTCGTGAGGGTTTGCAGTTAATATACCCACAAAATTATAAGTTCAAAATAGAACAGGGTTCACAATATTGTTTCAGAAAAATTAATGTATCGAATCAGAAACATATGCAATTAACAACAGAATTTTAGCAAGCTAATAAACATGACATAGAGTTCAGAATACTATCCGGACACTAAAAACCTTTCACAAATACTCAAGTCTATGAGTTAGAAGTAAATAGCCAACAAGAATGCAATTTTAGTTCGGAGAAAGTTACAACCTTGGTCACCTTCCTAATACATTTCACCTCGACTTCAGCCTCACGGTTGGACCCATAAACATAAAACATTCAGAATTGTTTCACTCTCATATGTGAGTATAGATCAAGCAAAAAACAAATGACTCATATATATGTTGAAGAACAAACTATTTTTAGAGGACTGATCTCATAAAAAGGAATGTCAACCACTACACTGAGGATGGGGATGCTCACTAAACTTCTCACCTGATCAACAATCTAACCTCTCTTTTCCTAGTATCTAATAGGGTCATATAATGAGTGGAATAAGATGAAGCAGGATATAAATGGTAGAAGTGTGTAGGATTTCTGAGAAGATAGGGGCCTTGGATCTTTTAGTCGGACACCTTTGAATTGTACATCTTCACTTTTTCTTTAGTTGTTCTTTAACTTGAACTATTTTGAATTTGGCTTCTTCCTTTTCATTTTTTTTATAAGAAAAATCACCACTTATTGCATGTAGAACTTGATCTTGATATAGCTCACTTGAAGATATATACACACATTGTCCTTCTTGTTTTCTTTTCCTTAACCATCCCTATATACTTCTCAGAAACAATGGATGAAAGATTGTAAAGATGTAGAGGTGATGGGGTGAAGGCTAGAAAAGTCACTAGTGGAGAGATGATAGATTTTTTTTAGATGGTAATGAGGGTGAAACCCAATTTACCTATTGTCATCTACCAAGTCCAGAGAGGTATGCCATGTATCATCTCAGACTACAAGATTAAGATTTTTACAATCCTAATGTCACCCTCAGTGGTTGAAAAATTATGGCACTCATGAGATCAACGAAAGTGCCGAAAAATAACAGTGAGATTGAGTAGCTCTTCATTCTACTCAGAATTAGCGCAGAAGAGATCTCTCAACGGACAATAAAAGGCCAGCAAACTCACACTAGGTAAATAAAAACAAGTCTCCACTAATGATTATTCAGGATCTCTTAGTTGGGCTCAATCGTCACTAAAATTACACTAATATGGCTATGTGCAAGAGTTTCTCTAAGACTCAGTATTTCTGAAATGCTTTTAGCAAAGGGATAGTATAATAAACTAAAAATTCAAAATTTATTAGGAAACCAAAAATTACAATGTTAAAATCGTAAAGCTCCTAATTCACATCATCAACATGAACCCTATTCCATTTTGAAACTCATGGACACAAGAAAAAAAAAATTTAATTTTTCTCCCTTACCCCCAAACTTAAATCAAACATTGTCCTCAATGTTCCTAAATATAAATCTATGAATAGCATGAACACAAAAGATATGATGAAATAAATACAGGTATAAGGAAAGAGATTACTATAAAGAGAATCAGTGCCAAAGAATAACATGGGTTGCCTCCCAGCAAGCGCTAAGTTTAGTGTCCTTAGCCTGATAGTTTTTTTTTAAACTAAAATAAAATATGCAATGAATCAAATAATGAAGAGTAAAAAGTAAAAGAGAGCAAATCTGAGTATGGCGTGCTCTCAACAGCTGTAATTTTCCTCCATCCTTTGGGTTGCCACCCAATTAGCGCTTGGTTTAGTGTCTTCGGCCTGACTTGTACCCCTATTTATCCATCAATAGACACTGGTTCGTAGAGAGGTACCTCCTCTACATTGTGCGTCATAGAAGGTTCATAATAAGGCTTTAGTCTATGTCCATTCACTTTGAACTCCTTATCCGTCTTCAAACTTTGAATTTCCACTGCACCATGAGGAAAAACATTAGTAACAATAAAAGGTCCAACCCATCGAAAACGTAACTTACCGGGAAATAACTTAAGGCATGAGTAGAATAGAAAAACTTTATGTCCAACAACAAAGTCCTTCCTTGAGATCATCTTATCATGAAATACCTTAGTTTTCTCCTTGTAGATCCGTGAACTCTCACAGGCGTCGTTTCTGATTTCCTCAAGCTCATTTAGTTGGAGTTTCCTTTGTTCACCCGCAACATCCATTTTCATGTTACATTCTTTCACCACACAAAATGCCTTGTGCTCTAACTCAACATGAAGATGACACGGCTTACCATACCCCAGCCAAAATGGGGACATTCCAATTGGAGTTTTATATGCAGTCCTATATGCGCAAAGTGCATCATCGAGTCGCAAACTCCAATCCTTCCTATTTGGTTTGACAGTCTTCTCTAAAATGGACTTGACCTCTCGATTTGACACTTCAGCTTGCCTACTAGTTTGTGGGTGGTATGGCGTGGAAACCTTATGTGTAATGTTGTATTTCTTTAGCAAATCTTCGAATGATCGATTGCAAAAATGACTACCTTTGTCGCTGATTATAGCTCTTGATGTTCCAAACCTTGCAAAAATGTTAGTCTTCACAAAATCTACAACCACTTCAAAATTATTAGTTTGAGTGGCTTTTGCTTCCACCCATTTCGATCATAATCAACAGCAAGAAATATGTAAAGATTACCATGCGAAGAAACAAAAGGTTCCATGAAATCAATACCCCAAACATCAAAGATTTCAACAATTAGTATAGGTGTTTGAGGCATTTGATTCCGTGCACCTAAGTTACCTGTTCTTTGACAACGGTAATAAGATTTGCAAAAGATAAATGCATCTTTGAACAATGTAGGCCAATAAAATCCACTTTCAAGTACCTTGAGAGCTGTTCGTTTTGCTCCAAAGTGCCCACCACATGCATAAAAATGGCAGAAAGTGAGTATAGAAGAGAATTCTGAATTAGATACACACCTTCTTATCATTTGATCTGCACAATTCTTCCACAAATATGGATCATCCCACACATATTGCCCTGTGAACTTTTTCAGTTTGTACTTTTGAGCATGAGTTAGATCATCAGGGATCTGTTTGGTGACCAAATAATTTACTATATCCGCATACCAAGGTGCCGAAGTTGCCACAGCAAGTAATTGTTCATCCAGGAAGTTTTCTTACAAAGGAAGTCCATCTTCATCATGAATGAGACGGCTAAGGTGGTCTGCAATCAGATTTTTACTACCTTTCTTGTCTTGATGTCCAAATTGAACTTTTGCAAGAGAAGTATCCACCTTATGAGCCTTGGCCTTGCATCCTGTTTGGTGAGCAGGTACCTAAGAGCTGTATGATCAGAAAACATGGTTACTTTAGTGCCAATTAAATAGGAACAAAATTTTTCTAAAGCAAAAATAACTGCTAGGAGCTCTTTTTCAGTTGTGGATTAGTTAAGTTATGCATCATTTAAGGTCTTAGATGCATAATAGATGGCATGAGGAAGCTTGCCGACTCGCTACCCCAAAACTGCCCCCACGACATAATCACTTGCATCACACATCAACTCAAATGGATGGCTCCAATCTGGTGGCCGAATGACAGGAGCCGTGGTGAAGAGCTCTTTTAGTCGCTCAAATGCCTCTTTGCACTCTTCATTGAATTCAAATGTCATGTCCTTCTGTAACAATCTACATAAGGGCCTTGCAATTTTTGAAAAATCTTTGATAAACCTTCGATAAAATCCTACATGACCAAGAAAAGAACGAACCTCCCTCACACTTGTGGGAGGTGGTAAGGAGCGAACAAGATCTATCTTAGATTTACCTACTTCTATTCCATTAGCAGAAATGATATGACCTAAAACTATACCATGATCTACCATAAAGTGACATTTCTCCCAATTAAGCACAAGGTTAGTTTCCATGCAGCGTTTAAGAACAAGTATAAGGTTATCTAAACATTTGTCAAAAGAGTCACCATAGACGGTGAAATCATCCATAAAAACCTCTATGATGTTTTCAACATAATCTGAAAATATACTAACCATACACCGTTGAAAAGTAGCAGGAGCATTGCAAAGGCCAAATAGCATACATCGATAGGCAAATGTTCTAAAGGGGCAAGTGAATGTTGTCTTCTCTTGGTCCTCTGGTGCAATTATGATCTAATTATAACATGAGTAACCATCAAGAAAACAATAGTGAGTATGACCAGCCAACCTTTCTAACATTTGTTCAATAAATGGCAAAGGAAAATGATCCTTGCGAGTAGTAGAGTTAAGTTTTTGATAATCAATGCAAACTCGCCAACCCATTTGGACACAAGTTGGTACTAGCTCATTCTCCTCATTCTTAACCACGGTGATACCGGATCTTTTTGGAACAACTTGGACCGGGCTCACCCATTTGCTGTCCGAAATAGGATATATCACGCCAAAATCTAGTAATTTCAAGATTTCTTTCTTAACAACCTCCATCATAGGAGGGTTCAATCGACGTTGAGCTTCTCTAGTTGGCTTTGCTCCATCCTCAAGCAAAATTCGGAGCATATACATAGAAGGACTGATCCCTTTTATATCCACTATTGTCCAACCTATAGCAGTTTTATGGTCTTTCAACACACGGATTAGCCTTTCTTCCTGTAATGCTGTGAGGTTCCTTGCAATGATTACCGGCAACATATCATCCTCACCTAAGTACAAATATTTAAGATGCTCTGGAAGAGGTTTAAGCTCTAGGGTGGGGGCCTGCATCACAGAAGGTAAAAGTTTCTCGTTAGATAAAGGCAAAGAAATAAAAGAAGTATTATACCTCTTTGGAACATCTGGCAATGACTATAAAGATGCCACGGTCTCCTCAATGTTGTCACAAACTTGCCCATCCCTTCTTGGCTTTTTGGACTCTTCTAACTCAAGGCTTTTTTTAATGGCGATCTCTAATGCATCCCCACTAGTTAACTCAAAGAGTTGCTGCACTAAAGAATCAAGTATGTCAACTGGAAAACAAGAATGTAAATCACTTGGATACCTCATTGCCTCAAAAATATTGAAACGTATAACCTTGCCATTAAACTCTATAGTTAGAGTTCCATCATAAACATTTATTTTAGTTCGGGCAGTTTTCATAAATGGCCTCCTAAGAGTAATGGTGTCGGCATTGGGGATGAGTCATCCTCCATCTCAAGAACATAAAAATCAGCGGGGAAAACTAACTTGTTCACCTGTTCTGAAACATCCTCCAAAACTCCTTTTGGATAAGCGTTAGACCGTGAAAGTCTAATTTCACCCTACGGTTAATGAATTTAACCGTATGTCAATGTGACTATGGTGAAGGATCACACAATCACCTAATTAAAAATTACTAAGGTGATAAGAGTACAACAAAAATCTCTAA
>MVGT01002370.1:63604-155978 GCA_002174775.1 Macleaya cordata
CAATCTAACCACCTATGGTACTTAGTGTTCTAAGTCACTTACCATCCTAGGATGTCTTCCGGTGGTGAGTTGAGTTCTTCGGAGCTTTTGTAGATTTCTTCTCTTTCAACCAAAGTGTACCGAGACTCACTAGACTCTAACTCAAGTTACATTGACCATCTTGAGTTTACCTTTGACACGAAATTCGACAAACATAAAAACATGGACCTTTCAGACCGGTTGGCTAGTTGAATAACTACATCAGTTTCCTTAACTGAACCAAGATTTAAAGAAGCATAAATAGAATAAGGCATGACATTAATAGATGCTCTTAAATCTAACATAGCTTTTTCAAACTTGGTGTTGCCGATTGTGCATGGTATGGTGAAACTTCCTGGAGCTTTGCATTTTGGAGGAAGCTTCCTTTGTAAAACAACGGATACATTCTCCCTGACTCTTACTATCTCATCACCCTTTAATTTACGTTTGGTGGTGCACAGCTCTTTGAGGAATTTTGTATAGCACGGTACTTGTTAGATGGCATCTAAAAGAGTTATATTCGCTTGTACTTTACGAAAGGTTTCCAAAATCTCTCTTTCATGTTCTTCTTTCTTTGTCTTTGCAAACCTGCTAGGAAAAGGGGGAGAAGAAACATTAGTAGAATTAGGAACCTTAAAAATTACCTTAGGTGCCGAAGAAGCCTCAATAGGAGTTGTGGCCTTATCCTTTTCAGAAGCTAAATCCTTATTCTATTGTGTCTCATCCACGGTTGCCCGTGCTCTTTTTGGTGCTTTTAGCGCTTCTTCAAGTTATTTTCCGCTCCTCAAGGTCATAGAACTAGCATTCTTTCTTGGATTGATTGTAATTTGTGATTGAAGTTTTCCAGATCCTTGTGCTTCTAATCTGCCCACGGTACTAGCAATTAGCTCACTTGTGTCTCCAAGTTCTTGATAGTTGCCCTTGCTTCCTGTTGAAATTACAAAGAGTTAGTAGCCAAAGATTTAACTATATCCTCAAGAGATGTACCTTGGCCTTGAGACATGGGTTGTGGCCGAGGTTGATATGGTAGTTGCGGCCTTGGTTGATTGAAACCAGGTGGATGATTGAAGTTGGCATTAGGAGCAGCTTGTTGATGATTCCCTGAATAACTAAAATTAGGATGGTCCCTCCATTTAACATTGTAAGTATTAAAAAAAGGATCATACTTCTGTCTTTGTACCTGCTGCCCTTGAAACCCTCCTAAAGTATTGGTTTGCTCCAAATTATTTTCTTGCAAAGATGGGCATATATTGGTTGGATGACCTACCATAAAGCATACTCTACACATCTTTGATTGTTGAATAGTACCCACAGCCATTTGTTGAACTAGTGCGGTGAGGTTGGCTAGTTGTTGCTCAATGTTGGATGTAGTACTAACCTTATTCACCTTCCTTGGTGGCAATTCTGATCGGTTGCTAAACTGTTGTGAATTAGCCGCCATATTAGCTATCAAATTCTTTGCTGCAATAGGTGTCTTGTCTACTAAAGCTCCTCTAGTTGCAGCATCAATCATGCTCCTTTCCATTGGCATAAGACCTTCATAAAAATATTGAATTAGAAGCTGCTCACTAATCTGGTGATGAGGGCAAGATTCACATAGCTTCTTGAATCTCTCCCAATACTCATATAAACTCTCTCCATTTTGTTGCCGAACACTACATATTTCTTTCCTAATGTTTGTGGCCTTGGATGCAGGGAAATACTTTTCAAGAACTAATTTCTTCATCTCATTCCATGTGATAATGGTGCGGGATGGTAGATTATAAAGCCACTCCTTTGCATTGTCCGCTAAAGAGAATGGAAAAGCTCTCAGCTTTATTTGCTCTTCAGAGACGGTTGTTGGTTTCATGCTTGAACACACTACATGAAACTCCTTGAGGTGCTTGTTTAGATCTTCACCTGAAAAACCATGGAAAGTTGGTAGAACATGTATCATTCCCGATTTGAGCTTAACAACACCCTCAAGTTGAGGAATCTGAATGCAAAGAGGCTGCTGTTCCAAATCTGGTGCCGCCAACTCCTTGAGAGTTCTATTGTTCCCTGCCATATCTCTTTGCTCAGATTTAACTAACTGGTTTGAAGAGTCCCTTAGTGGACTCGGTGGAAGGGAAGTATGTAATGCTTGAGTGTATTCATGTTGTGTAGAAATTGGATGTAAAGATGATGGTGAAGGTGAAAAAGGTGCAAACTGCTCTTTTGACCTAAAATATAACGATGTGAATTCCAATATCCCTTTAAGCCTTTGATCTACCTCTTCTCCAGTAAGCTCGGACATTCATTCACAAAATACCTAGACAAATAAAAAAGAAAACGATTTAGAATAAATACTAAAAGAGAAAACAAAATAAAAACAAATAACGAATTAATTAGGAAAAATAATCCCCGGCGACACGGCGCCAAAATTGATACACTAAAAAGTGTATCACTTAAATCCCTGCACTAAATAAGATCGTTATTGAGTATGGTAGCAAGCAAGGGTCATTCCAGCAGAAGATTATTCCTAATTTATAAGTTATTGACACAAAACAAACTGAAACTAACTAGAGATTAAAATGAAATTCAAAAACCTACTTAAACTGAATAGAAATAACTAGACTATGTAGACACATTAAGGACACACTAAACACATTGCATGTAAAAATAGGGGGGTTTGACTTCGATTTGATATGTAAAATACTTAAAAGAAAACATATAACAAAACTCAAATTTAAGAAAATAGAATTTAAAAGGTCAAGGAAATATGATGAGAAGTATGGTTAAGAGATCATTCGCCACCTCTAAACATGATTTATAGTTAATAATCAGAATTATCTTTCACTTTCTTTTGAAATTAATAACCCTAAAACAATCACAAGTTCGATTATCTTGATTCTTTCTCACTTTGTTGTTAAGTAAAACAAGTTCTCCACTCAATCTCTTTCCATTAAATAACCTAGAGCAAGCTCTCTAAATTCAATTTAATGAAAGCAATGATCCAAGAAAGACATTGGTTAAATCAAGAAATAAACACACAAGCTCGGTTTATTTAACTTGAGTAATATTCCACTTGCAATCAAACAAAAATCTCCAATATCGTTGATAACAATCCGCTACTTTCGTTTAAAAATCTTGAGAAAACAAATCAAAACTCTAAACTAGCAATTAAATAACTATCACATTCATCCAGTTGCACACCTAAATATACGAGATAGCAATTCATAACAAATATAGCAGTGGAATATTAACAAATTCAAAAGAATCATGAAAGAAAAAATCTGAAATTGATTAATGAATCACCATGTCTAGGGTTTATAATGTCACCCTTAACCAAAGAAAGAAATCAGCTACACATGTTTAAGAGATTCAAAAATAAATTCATTAAAGAAAATTAATGAAAAGGAAAAGGCAAGAAGGTTTATTAGTTTGCAAACAGCTATGGTGCTGAATTGCATTCGACCCTATTTTGGGCGTGAATTAATAGCAGTAACCTCCCCCTTTTCTCCTGTTTTGGTGTTAAAGAAAGAGCAGGGCAGCAACAACCTATTCTGTGCGTGTTGAAGATCAAGAACAATAGTTGTTTCGCTCTTGGACGTCCACACGAAGAAGCAGTAGCAGCTACTTCATTTTCCTCCAAAATACGCCCAAACAAAACCCCTTGGCAGCTCTCTCTCTCGCTCTACTCTCTTTTGAGCATAAAAGTGAAGAAGAAAATAACATCAGCTGATCTAAAACAGGAAGAAGAAACCCGAAACGGCAGCAACTGATCTATTCTTCTAACGTCGGGAAAAAGAAGTAGCAGCTCCAGCCCTTGTCTCTTGTGCGTCAAAAACAAAGAGGTAACCAAGCAGCAACAGCAATCCCTGGTTTTGGGCGTTAAAGAAGAGGAAAAACAGTAGCAGCTTCCTTTTGTCTAAGGCGTTGAAAGAAGAAAGCAGCCAAGCAGCAGTAGTTCTTCTTCAAAAATCCCTCCTATTGTAGCCGTTCAAAAGTGGAGAAGAAACCCCTCTCCCTAGCAGTTGTTCACTGAAAAGAGAAAAGAAGAACCTAATAATTTCTTCAACCTTCTCCACGTTTTTTTAATAAAACTCAACCCTAATCTTCTAAAAAAACCCCATTAACCACCGACCCATTATACTAAGTTTGAAACCTAATTTCTAGAGTAGTATAACTAGTAGGTCCCACTTAAAAAGAATTACTTATATAAGGAACAAAATTTGTTTTCTTAAAAAAAACGTAGAAAGCAAGTAGAAATAAGCTCAGAGTGTTTAATGACATCATGCTGATATCATCACTTATTTTGAATTGTTGACATTCGCACGTGTCCACGTGCTTTCATGGGTGCCCCTACAACTTCCAGCAGGTGCCTTCATCAATTTCTGTTATTTCAACTGATTTTACTCTTTCAATTGATCTCCTCTTCTTCGCTCTCCCACGCTCTTCGGCAAATTGTAACGGCTTTACCACATTTTGACCGCTCCACTCATATTCCCTACATACAACCAAAATACACGTAATTAATTCAAATAGAATAAAATAATTAACTGACTAATATAAATATCGAGGTATTAAATGTAATATATGTGTGCTTATTAAACCTCACCAAATGCATTTTTGGATGATTGAGACTCTATTAATGATTTTTATTTGACCCCATCCTCCTCTATTAAGTGGTTTAGAGGGAGAAAGAAATAACGTAAATTGACGTATAAGATATAACACTAATTAAAGATTATGCCCTACTGTTATCTATACTTAATCATTTTACTCCGTAATTAAGGTTAGGGATCAATCAATCTCCTAATTAAAATCTAGAGAGGAAAACTAAGTCTAACAACAAAAAATCTCTATCTCTTAGGAAAAGTATTAATCTATTCGATCCTTGTATAGATTTGGGGAATAAGATCTTAGATCATATAGTTTAATCTCTAAACTAAATTAAATAATTAAATCAACACAAGAGATTTTTGTTAACAAGGAAAACCCAACCTGGGGAAAACCTCGGGACCTAGTCCAGTCAAATAATCCACTAAGAGCTAACGAGAACTTACAAACCGATTTACCGCTCGATAGACACAATTTACGACACCCTCTACGTTCTGATCAGTAATGGTCTTCAGATCTACCACGATTTCGAACTCTATAAACCGCCCTTTAGAAGATCTTTAATTTTTATGCATACAACTTGGAACTCACCAAGCCAACATGAATGAGTTGCACATACAATCCGAATCCATGAATCAACGCCTCCCATAATCCACGACCACCACACTCAAATGCACGAGCAACACCACACACTGAAAATCCACCAGTAAACCTAAACTATGTGTAAAGGTCTTTGTTGGGAAGGATTTATCTTGGCCATCCTAAACTCATATAAAAAGTTTGAAACACTTACAAGGTTAGTTAACAATGTTCCATTACGATTTGGACGCAAAATATCAACTTTTTCGTTCTGCCCAGAAGTTTGGTTTCGAAATCAGAAATGTTGGTTTCGAAATCAGAAGTCCGGTTTCGAAATCAGAATTTCTAATTTCGAAATCAAATTCCTCAGGTCTGTTTCGAATTTCCTGAGAGGTTTGCTTTCGAAACCAGCAAGGGTGGTTTCGAAACCAACCCTCAAAACTTGATTTTAACCTTGATAGTATCTCAATGCTTCCCACACAACGTAAAACATAACCAATCTAAGTTTATTAGTCCTATACTAATCTAACCACCTAAGATTAAGGTAACTAAGTCATTTACCATCCTAAGATGTGTTCCGATGGTGAGTTGAGTTTCAAGATATGTCTTCTTCTCTGATTCTTCAAGTCTTCAATGATCAAAATATGGAGGTGAACACCCTAACTCTAACTCAAAGACATGGACTTACATTGAGTTTGTTTTAGTCACAAATTGACAATACAAAATATGGACCTTACAGAGAAAGTGGGATTTGGTTGGAGCAACCCCTCAACTACACCCTAGTAAAAATGTGTTTATGTTGGATGTGGGATTTCGGGCTCAAAGCCCCATCTAATTTGAATCTTCTATTAACATCACCCTTATTCATTTGGCTTTTTTTTCTTGGGGGTTGATATTAGATAAGCTGTTTTGGTTAAAGGGGAGCTCTTCATATAAGTACACCTAACAAAAACACAACCGACACTACCACCATCACCATCACCATCTCCATCTCTATTCTCCATCGCCACCACCACCACCCCCACCCCACTGCCACCACCAATAACACCTCAACCACTGCCTCCACCTCTACCAAAATTATACCCCATCATACCACCATCACCATTATCTTCCCCACCATGCACCACTCCCACTCCACCACCACCAATGCCTCCACCATCGCATATGCCTCCATCGTCACCATCATAGAGAAAGATCACGAGGAAGACTGGAAAAAAAACGAAAGGGAAGATATCCCTCTTTCTCTATTCTCTTTCTCTTTCGATCTCTCTCTCAATCTCCGTCTATGTCATTTTATATCTTTTTTCATCTCATCTTTGTGTGATGTCAGTGGACATAGAGGCGGTGGTGGAGGCAGTGGTGGCGGTGGCAGTTGAGTGGGGGTGGTGGTGGTGACGGTAGGGAAGATAATGGCAATTCCAATCGGATCTACCCAATAAAGACCCAATCTTAAATGGGTATGTGATATGTGGAACTAGAATCGACATAAATAGTTCCAATTCGGTTTGGTTATCGAATTAATGGGTAGCCATGGACAACCCTATTGGTGGTGGCAGTGGAGAATGCAGATGGTGATGGTAATGGTGATGGTGGTAGGGTGGGCTTTTGTTGGGTGTAAAACTCAAAATTTAGTAAGGTATAAAGAGTTCCCCTTTAACCAAAACTAACAAATGGGCTTTGGGTTTCAAGCCCATTTTTTAAGCTTCCCTCCCATCCAAAACAGCTTCCACAAGCCCTTTTCACAATATCAACCCCTTTTTTCTTTTGTGGGATTCAGGAAAAAAGATCACTTTATCCCTGCATTGTGTATGACTTTTTCATGCAAGGGTATTTTATGTAAAAATCCATAAAAAGATGTCTTTCTGCCTTTTTTTAAGAAATAATAAATACTTGAAAAAGAAAGGAATTTTTATAAAGGTGTTCCACTAAAAAACATTGATAGTTTTCAAAGAGGGTAAATATTGGGACAGTCAAATTGGATGGAGGGACCCTAACAAATGTGCCTTGGCCTTAAAGCCTAAAAAAAATCAGTCATCCATCCAATTTGGCTGTCCCAATATCAGCCCCTTTTCAAAAAGGGATTTGAAAAAAGATTTCGAACTTTAAAAATAAAAGCCATACTAATTATATACATACATTATCACTGAGGTAAATTTGTGAGGGGTTAAGGAATTTCTATGTATAATGGATTGCCAAGGATAGACTTGATGCACCATTCGAGACTTCGCTAGGAATGCTTTGCTTTTTGGTGGTATAAAATGCCAGGAAGATAGACGCGTCAATCGAGGTTTGAGAAGTCATGATCATTTCCTGGTAAACCATAAGTGTTGGTAGTGTTAAGTATTTAGTTTGGTTGAGGTTCACACGCTTACGAAATGGGTGTTAAGATGCGGGGGGCATTTTGAAAAAAAGGGGTGCAACAAGGTTTGGCCTAAAAATCTTATTGTACAAGCCGTACGTATCAATTTTGATGTCAAACAATTATACTTCATTAAATTTCTTAAATGGGTGGTCAACAAATATGGTCATAGGGTGGTCAACAAATATAGTCATAAGGTGATCAATAAATATGGTCAAGGGATCCTCTAGTGAAGAATTTTGAAACAACTAACCACCCTCCATCTAACGTGGGTTCACCACTGCATGTGGATGCTTTTGAGATTGGTACAACGTTGACAAGGAAGTGTTGAATGTTATAACATTTGTTTCTTTAACTGTTGTTGCTGAGGTGGCTCAATATTCAAGTATGGATTGTGAGAGTGTGCTTTCCACCGAAGTTATGTGAATCGATCAATCGACAACTGAAAGTCGGTCCCCTCCCAAAGCCAGGAAGTTATCCTAGTTAGGTCTTCTTTCCTTTCAGTCTCTTAGTTATATAAATTCTTACTATAAGAGTGATCAATATCAATGAAGGTTGCTTCAAGCAGGCATCAGTCCTATCCCCTCAAAACCTCTCATTGATTTGAATCCAAGTGCATGGAACCGCATCAACAGCCAATGAACCTCCACCCGGTAGCGGCATCAGAACCATATCTCCCATCTCTATTTGCAGTACTTGGGATCAGAACTCCACTCTCCAATGCAATAGCCTTTAGGCAAGCATTCGAGTCTCCATCTTTGGATCAACTCTAAGGAGCCATTTAGGTGAATCCCTAGCATTCACCTAAATGGCTCATTCGAGTCCCCATCTCTGGATATCAACTCCAAGGAGCCATTTAGGTGAATCCCTAGCATTCACCTAAATGGCTCATTCGAGTCCCCATCTCTGGATATCAACTCCAAGGAGCCATTTAGGTGAATCCCTAGCATTCGAAGTTCTGAAGAGGAAAGGGGAATCATGTAATTAGAGAGAAGTTAAAAATAACCTTGCATAAGAGTGGACTAATTATAATATACATAGATAAATAGACAGATTGTATCAGAAAAATAAATGACACACAAAGATATGTATTATAGCATCTTATCTTATAATTAACGGAATATGAGTAAGATACCCTTGTATACTGTAAATTTTAATTTGCATACTACAAATTTTCAAAAAAAAAAAACATTCACGAAGCAATAAAACCTAGATGGTATGCAAACTATAATTTTCATATTGCAAATTTTAATTTGTATATAGTTAATTTTTTTAAAAAATAGAAAATAAAACTATAAAACCCAGATTTTATGCAAACTATAATTTGCATATAGTTAATTTAAAAAAAAACATTCACGAAGCTATAAGACCCAGATTGTATGCATGCATATAGTTAATTTTTAAAACAAAAACCAATTCATGAAGGGAATGCAAAAAATGCATGAAAATAGACTATGCAAACTATAATTTGCATTATCGCAAGCAGTTATGGGTTTTCATAGTCTAATTACGAAGATTTTTTTTCTTTGAATTTAGCATTGTTGTCTGATTTTATTTTAAAAATCTTGAAAAATATTTTCCAAAAATATGAATTTGGCGAAAATCCAAATTGTAGATTAAAAATTATTGCATTTTAAATTTAAAAAAATATTATTTTTTCTCTCTGCCACATCATCGGTCCCCACAAACAAAAACAGTTAGAAGCCTACGTTTTTAGCAAAGACAAGGGTAGTTTATGTACCAAAATTTTACAATTTTAAAATAAAAGAAGGAACTAACCCCTTTGCTTATAAACGCAAAAAAGTAGGGATTAGGGTTACAAAACAAAAAGTGCTTATCCTCTCTATGAAATTATTATAAAAAGATGGGTTTTAGCGTAATATTGTGTATAATTAAAAGTGAAATTAAACAATAATCCTAGCCATGTAGATCACAATGCAAGTTGAATCCTAAGAGAATTATGCTTGTAGTTCAGATTTGGAGGGTTTGTTCAGCTAGTGCACAGGTTTTGTCCGTTGTGCTTGGGTTGTAGCTGTGTGCTTGTGTTTAAATTAAAATATATATATATATATCTATTTACTTTCGATTAGGGTATCTCGTATTTGAAGACTGCCAAATTTAAATCTCTTTTGTAAAGTGCTGGTGATATCCCGTATTTGGAGATATGGGGCATCATAGCAACACAAACAATAATGAGAGTACTTAAACCTCACATCCGAGATAAAACCTCACATAGAAAACCCTAAAAGAAGACCTTCATTCCAACTCTACGGCCATTTGCTAGGAATGTTACTCTTTTTACTTTCGTTTGACATACATGCTACTATTTTCCTTTACAATGAATTTACAAGCCATATAGAGATGATTGAAAGGTTGATTTTAAGTTAATATATTCTCCTCACCATAAAGATATATCATCCTAAAAAATTAGTCCATTCTAAAAATAGTAACATTAACATCCATTGATTGAAGTCAACGGTAAAATGAATAGCTCAATCACAGTTGATTTTCAATCGCCGGATGATGGAGTTACAAGTTCTAGAATGTGATAATTTTTTGTGAGGATAATCAACATGGTGAGAAAACATCCTCAGCAATCTCATCCCTTAGATCAACTTCATTTGGCCCCATGTGTAATGTATGAATAACAATGTATCACACCTATTTATAAGGGTTAATTGAATTTACCCCCTCAGTATTAATAGCTAATTGAACTTTCCCCCTCAAAGATGAAAAATTGAATTTTACCCCTTAAGTTCACAGTTTTGGTCATTTGAATTTCATAATGTGCACGTATGTCTCACATGCTTTTGTTTATGATTAAAATGCCCTCCCCAAAAACTCAGTTTGAGAAAGAAAAAAAAACAAACAATCAGGCCATCCCAACTCTCTCTCTCTCGTTCCCCCTCCCCCAACACCGATGAGAGTAGATGACCTAAAATTTTTTTCTAGGCCATCTTTCTCCCCCCTTTCTCTCTCTCACTTCTCTCTCTCCCCTTCCCTGTTTTTTTGCGCTAAAATTAAAGGTTAAAAGCCCTAATTAATAGTTTATCACATGTCCTAGTTTTNGTAGGGTGGTTACTTTTTTTGAAGTTAGTAGATTGGATGAAGTAATGCAACTTCGTATTGGTGGTTTGTGCTAGTCATGATTTATGGTTTGGTTTGGTTTTGAGTTTTTTTATAGGTTTTTATTGGTTTAGTTTTTGGGTTCTAATTAATGTCGATTAAACCCATATTTAGATATGAGTCTTTTACCCTATGGACCCCGAAGTTACACATCAATTACATTTACTACCTCAAACTTAAAACAACTCTCCATAAACCTTACTTTTTAAAGTTGCTTACAAAAACTACCCTGATTTTTTAATATTCCACAGTTACCCTTCATTACCCAACATCTACCCCACTAACCTTCATCTCTCTCCCCTCCTCCCCATCATCGTTGTGAGTAGATGACCTGAATTTTTTTTTCAGGCCATCTTTCTCCCCCCCTTTCTCTCTTGCCCCTCTCTCTCTCACTTCTCTTTATCTCCCTCTCTCTCTTCCGCACCCCACACCGATGGGAGTAGATGACCTAATTTTTTTTTTCCAGGTCATATCTCTCTCCTCGTTTCTCTCTCTTCTTCCTGATGCCTTTCAGATCCGAAAAAATGTTGAGTTCCATAGTTTTTCTGGTCCCATCCTGCATATTATGAACCCAAACCCACTACCCACCCTCCATTAAACCACTGTCTCTCCAAACGTAACACCACCGTCACCCCTAAAACCACCATCTCTTGTATGGATTTCTAAACCCAAAACTGAGTGAGAAAGAGAAAGTTAGGGAGGGAGATTGGTAGGAGTTTTCCAGATCTGAAATTTTTTTAGATCTGGAAGAGATTAGGGATAAAGGGGAGAGAGAGAAAAATAGAGGGACGGAGAGAGACAAAGACAAAGGGTAGAGAGAGAGGAATCTCCGGTGTCGGGGTAATGGCGATGAGGGTGGGTGAGTAGAGGAGGAGAAGTAAAGGAGTTTTTTTTTCTGAGTTGAGTTGTTAGGGATTTTTTGGTCATAAACAAATTAAGTGTGAGACTTACGTTCGCATTTTAACGGAAACTGGGAATTGAAGGGGCAAAGTTCAATTTCGCATCTTTGAGGGGGCAAAGTTCAAGTAGCTATTAATTCTGAGGGGGTAGGTTTAATTTAATTTATAAGGCCACTGGTAACTACCATCCAAAATTGGATAAGGGCTGTGAGGAGATATGGGCAGTTCAAAATAGGATAAGGGCCATAAGTGATATAGGCTGTTTCACCAAATGTTTTTTATTATTTTCAGGTCCGTATGAGTTTTTTTTACTAACCACTTTTCCAAAGGCAACCGACCAAATCCCATCTTCTTCTCCATATAATTTGTGTTCCTTCATGAACCTCTGAACATAATTTTTTGGTCACCGGTAGCATTCTCCGGTAGCATCATTTTGGTGTTATTAACATTGTGGATGGTGATGAATTTGGGAAGATAGCTCCATTAATAGAGGATTTTTCTCAAAACACTTGGGAAGAGATTATTAGATCTTCCAACCCAATCAAAAAAGAAAAATCTGAGGTAAGACAACCTATTAACAAGTTTTTTCTTTCTATTTTTAAGTTCAAAACTACATTTTTTTTTCGTTCACTGTTTGTTCTTACTGGTATGAGGGAACAATATGATAAATGTTCTATCTGGTATATGGGAACAAGATGATAAATGTTCTATCAGGAATAAGGGAATAATATGATAAATGTTCTACTAGTGATAAGTGAACATTTGGTGAAACAGCCATTTTGGCCGGACCTCGTTCCTGGTGCAGAATTCAATAAAAATCGGTAATAACACTCTCTCCGAAATTCGGTTTGAGCCTGATTAAAAATGAGAACCAAGGCTTGAGGAATCTCAAGTTCAGGTTAGGATCGGTTTAGTCTAGGAACCGTGGGAGGTCTTTTTAGTTTTAGGTCCGTAAGTGCTGCCACGTGTCACAACCCGATTGGTTTTACAAATAAAGTGTTACAAAAAATAATAATAATTCAGATGGATGTGGGAAAATTTAATTAAAAGAAATCAGTTTTCTTTTAAAAAGAAAAAGAATTTTTAAAAAAAGTGGGCCCACATAAATAAATTGTTTTCTTTTAAAAAAAGTGATTTTTGATGCTTATTTAAGAATAAAAACATTTTGTTTTTAATATAAAATCAGGCTTGAAGAAAAAAAAGAAAGAAAAGATTTTACAATGGTGGGAGCATTTTTTATAAAACAAAAATTGTTTTAAGAGAAAACTAATCACGTCCAAGTTTGGGTCGTTTTTTAGTTGAAAGGTTGGTTTGTTTGAAGAAAAGAAAAGATTTCAAAATGTGGGACCCATTTTATAAACAAAGCATTTGAAATCAGATCTGGTTTCTTTTTTTTTTTTTTTAAAAGAGAGTTTAAGTTTGGTCAAAATAAAACAAAACAGGAGAGAGAATGGAGCTGACACGTGTCAGCTCCTAGGCCAAACCGCACACCCAAAACGCACAACCAATGTGCGTTTTGGTTTGTCACCCACCTCAGTTTGTTCACCCACCTTATCCCAAGCTATCTCACACCCTCTCAAGCTTAAACTTACGTATTCTCTCTCCTTTTTTTCTGATTTTTGCATGCAGGTCCCTACCTGATAATTTTAAAATTACGGACAGGTCCCTACTTTATTTCTCTCCCAAATTATTCTCCAGTCCCTCCTTTTTCAAAAATTCCTCCTTTGATCTTATCTTTACACCTCATCTAGGCTATTTCTAGCCACAAGTTTTAAAGAGATAATGAGGAATCATGGGTGTTTGTCACCCACTGGACACTTGTCCAAAATCTAGTGGAATGTTGGGATTAGCCAATCCCAAGGACACATGTGTCCTTCTAGAACATTAGGGTTTTTCTATATATAGTATTAGACTAGATATTTTTAGAGGTTCTTTTTTTTTCCTCTCTTGGTTTTTTTTTCTTTCCTATTCTTCTTAGGGTTTTTGTCTGAGAGTAGTTTTTGAAAGAGAGAATAAGAGAGTGTGACGTTTGGAGCTTGGTGTTAGGTGGGAGAGCTTTCTATTTTGGGTAGAGAATTTCTTAGGTTTCAAAGTTTGAGCTACACCATTTTTAGTTTGAGAGAGAGTTGAGAGAGAGAATTAGTTAAGAATTCTAGGAGAAATAGAGAGGGTAGAGATTCTTTTAGTTTTTGGTTCTTATTTACTAAAGGAGATGAGGAAATTTTAATTTGGAGGAAAATCTCTACCATTCATTCCAACCAAAGGAGGCTCTCATGCATCTTGGGATCTATGCTTGCTAGGTAAAATTTCTTCATCTCATCTCTTGTATTTTGTGTTTAAAGCATGTAAATTATGAGATGATGTATGTGATGGTGTATGTGATGATGTATGTGATGATGTATGACATGATGATGAAATCATGATGTAATGAAGGATTTAAGGTTAAAATGAAATTCATGCATGGTTTTGATTATAAATTGGTGTAAGTACTAATTTGATGTTTATGTTGAATTATTTGGTATGAAATACATAGATGTAGATTTTCATATGGGATGATATTTTTTACATGCATGTATGTATGTGCATGAACCATGTTTACATGAATGTAAATCTTAACTCTAAATGCTTTTATGATGAATGCTCCATAACCATGATATGTGGATGATATGGATGAAATATGTGATGATATGGTCTCTTTTGATTTTACATGAAACATGGTGTGTTTCTTTTTAATATGAGAATAAATATTATCATGTTGTTATATATGATATAATGTGAGCATATCATTGATGATAATATCATGTGGGTGGAATTCTCCATATGCTTTTGCATTCTTATCTCATAAAAAAGGAGAGCTAATGAAGCTTAGATTGATGATGATTTCATGTTATTTCCCTTGATCTTCATTCTTTTTAGATGAATGGGGGCATAATAAGCATTATGAATGGTTTGGATCGTGCACATTCATGTTGGTTTTAAAGATTGAAGCTAATTTTGCTCTCTTTTTACTAATGCATGATGTAGAGTTTAGATTCTTATTATTGAGAAAGAAATCTCCATGATGTGAGTTTTGCCATTATATGTTGGTGTCTTCTTGATTAGCATGAAATTTGTTGAGAAGCATGTGTTTAGTCCCTCATTGAAAGAGAGCAAAAAGTGAATGGTTTAATGTTAATAAGTTAGCATTTGCCTTGATCTTCATGATGATCATATAGTTTTCGACATGATGAACATGATGAACGGTGTGGATCGTTGAAATTCATTTGAGGATTAAAATTTGAGGCTTCATTTGCTCTTTTTTTGTTACATGCTTGCTTCCATGCATAGTATGCTTGATTTTATACTTATGATTTCATCGGCATTGTTAGTGTCATTTTGTTTTATTCGATATGTTTATCGTGCTCACATTCATCTTTGTGTTTAAAGCTTTAGCATTGCGCATGCGGGATCAGGTTACTTTACTTTACTTGTTTATTGATTTCAAGTAATTAGTAGCTCGGATTCTATGCATTATTCGCTTTGATAGCTTTAGGTTGAAAAACGAATAAACTTTTCAAATAAGCTACCTTCGGGCTTTTGGGCCCGTTCTCTTGTGGTGGGCCTATGGGCCCATCCCTCTTTTGGGCCTTAGGGCCCATCTCTCCTCTTTCGTGGGCCTCAGTGCCTACACTCTTCCTTTTGGGCTCAAAGCCCTTTTTATAGGTGTGGGTCTAAAGGCCGACTCCTTTTGTCAGACCCATCGCTCCAACTCTTTCTTGCGGGCACATAGCCCATTTCATCTTTCAGGCCGTAAGAGCCTTACCCTTTCTCTTGGATTTTAGGATCCATGTCTCTCCCTATCGAACCTAAGGGCTCGATAGATCGCCAAACCTTAAAAACAAATAATAATAGAGATTAAGGTCTCTAGTTTAGTTCCCCTCTAGGGTTAAGGCTTGGTGCGTTAGATTCCTAGGTAGCCTAGGGTTTCGTGTTATTTTCGAGAAGACTTAGGGTTTCGCATGAGCTGAAATTCCTATTTTACTCTCGCTTTTGTTTTAAATGTTTTGAGGTTTTGAAAGAAAATATTTTTCAAAATTCATCTCATTTAGCTTAGGGTTTCATGCATATAGGGTCAAGATCTTCCTAAAACAGATTAGGGATCTTTAGAGACCCTCGTGCGACATTAGATCGTCCTATCGACGTTCGTTTTCTTCCCGGGCACACGTGGATGGTGTGATCCCTTTTTCCCTAGGCACATCCTATTTTGGATGTGATCTCGTCGTAAGATTCACACCTAAGGGTGTTATGAGTCTGTCTTTTTTCTGGGCACGTCCCGCATCGGACGTGATCCCCCTCCCGGCACGTGTCCTAATCACGTGATCCCTCTTGAGGTTCACATCTACAGATGTTATGAACCCTTTCGTCTTTTGGGCATATCCTATGTTGGATGTGATCCCGTTGTGAGATTCATACCTAAGGGTGTTATGAATCTGCCTTTTCTCTAGGCACGTCTTATATCAGACATGATCCCTTCTTGGGCACGTGTCCTGATCACGTGATCCCTTCTTGAGGTTCACATCTATGGATGCTATGAATCCTTCTCTTCTTTTGGGCATGCGACCATCGCGCATGATCCCTCTCGGGCACGTTTTATGTTGAATGGGACCCCTGTTTTCTTCGAACACGTGCATACAACACGTGATTCCATTTTTGGCATATGTCTAAGGACATATTTGCCCCCTTTTGTGAGAATCGCGTTCAAGAATATGACTTCTCTGTTTTGGCGACACACATATACAACGTGTGAATCGCTTGAGTTTTGTGTCCAAGGTCATGACTCTCTTTTCGGCGCACATGGCATACTGCACGTGATCGCTTCAGTGTATGGTGTATACGCACCATGTCACATGCTTAAGTGTACGTGTAGATATTACACGTATCACACCCTTTGTTCGAGGGTGGATATAAAGCACATCTGCGTCACCTTGCTTTTTGCACACGGGCCTACTGATGGCGCGTGTCGCTTTCTTTTGCTGCATTCAACCAGATGAATGTATGCATTTTTTTGCCCCAGAACTGCCTATCCTGACACGTAGATTTAGGGGGGCTTTTCTTTATTTATTTATTTATTTAGTGCAGTTGTATATATAGCACTGTTTAGTTTTAATCATTTATCCCCTAAAAGATTTTAATCGCGAAGTAGAGGCCGTCCTTGTGGACGGGCAGTTGTTGGGTGCCTAACACCTTCCCAACCTGTACCTTGATCCCCTTATCCATTTCTCTGACCGCAGACCTTCATTTGGATCATCGCCATGGTTTTTCTTGGAAAACTAGTTTTAGGGTGATTTTCCAAAATCTTGGGTCCTGATTCCCATAAATCAGGTGGCGACTCCATACCCCTATCATATTCATTCACCCCCGCATGGGCGAATCCTATTTTGCGTTTCCCATGCGTTCATTCTCTCTCTTCTTCGGAGGTGGAGAGAGTAAGTGCGCTGGGAGGTTCTGGATTCCGGCTCCACAGTCTGGCGACTCCACTGGGGATTTTAGGGATCAGACTCAAAAAGCGATTAAAGATTTTTAGGGAATAAATGATTGTACACTTCTCGAGCTTGCACACACATACTGTACGCACCCATTCATTTGCATTTGCATTTCATATTCTTTGTAATCCTATAGGAAATAAAACCTGTGGTTGTGGTAGGTCTCGTCCCGACTGGGTAGTCATATGGGAATAACGACCGAAACTCCACACCCTCCACCTTGTACTAACGACCAGTCTTCAGACTGCGAGGCATATCTTGCCGAGGTAACCCAAGCCTTTACCCCAAATATAGAGTCTAGTTAACCCCAGCATGCATATAGTGGCGATCGATGTATCCCTAGGAGTAACCCAAAGGATTGCATTCATGCTGCATAATTACTGAGGCATAGTTCACAGTAGTAATTTTATATTACTAAATAGTTTACTCTATGTTTGCAAAAAAAATCTTTTTGCTAGGGGCACATGTTTGAGAGACCTTCTTCATAGATTCACTCTCTTTGAACCCTTGAAAACTCTTCTCTTTTAAGAGCAAGAAAAATAAAAACTTAGAGGGGCGTCCAAGGGCTCTTCTTTCTAGATTAGCCCTCATCCCCATCCTCAAAGTGATAGTTTATGTAAGAGCAGAAAATGAAAAGAGGAAGAAAAGAGAATGAGATACTCATGAAGGGTTCTTCTTCCTAGATTGACCCTCTCGACCCTCTTCCAAAAAAAGAAAAGCTCGTTCAAGAGAAAAATAATGAAAAAAAAAAGAAATAATCATCTTAATTAAGAGATAGAAGGGTTCATCTTTTTAGATTTACCCTCCCACCTCCCTCAAACCATTCAACTCATTCAGAGGCATAAGATGAATATTCTTTGAGAAAACTATCCTGAGGATTCTTCTGCTGTAGAATTACTCTTTCAAGTTCCTCAAAAATTTAACGCTCGACTAGGAGCAAAATATTCCACCACCATTGTGTGAATTATATTTCAAAATTGGTCTAAGACTTCAAAAAAAAACTTAGAGTCAGTTCTTACACTCTCTCTATTTTAAAAATGAACCCTGCGGGTCGCACACGTGCATTAGATGCATGTGTCCAGTTTTCAAGAATGAATTTCAAAAATGAACCCTATGGGTTGAACACGTTCCCCAGATGCACGTGTCTATTTTTCAAAAAAAATTATTTTAAAAAATGTACCCCGTGGGTCGCACACATGCGTCAGATGCATGTGTCTAGTTTCCAAAAAAAGAATTTCAAAAATGAACCCTGTGGGTTGAATACGTTCTCCAAATGAATGTGTCCATTTTCCAAAAAAAATTTAAAAATGTACCTCGTAGGTCGCACATGTGCTCCAGATATGCACGTGTCCAATTTCCAAAACCATTTCAAAAATGTATCTCGTGGGTCGCACACGTGCGTCAGATGCATGTGTCCAGTTTTTCAAAAATGAATTTAAAAATGAACCTAGTGGGTCGAACACGTGCGTCAGATGCATATGTCCAGTTTCGATAAATGAATTTCAAAAATGAACCCAGTGGGTCAAACACGTTCTCCAGATGCACGTGTCCATTTTAAAAAAAAAATTAATTTAAAATGAACCTCGTGGGTCGAACACGTGCGTCAGATGCATGTGTCCAGTTTCCAAAAAATGAATTTTAAAAATGAACCCCGTGGGTCGAACACGTTCTCCAAATGCACGTGTCCATTTTCCAAAAAAATTTCAAAAATGTACCCCGTGGGTCGCACACGTGCGTCAGATGCATGTGTCTAGTTTCTAAACAATGAATTTTAAAAATGAACCTCGTGGGTCGTACACGTGCGTCCGATGTGCCGTGTCCAATTTCAAAAAATGAATGTTAAAAAAATAATTTTAAAAAAATGTACCCCGTGGGTAACACACATGCGTCAGATGTATGTGTCTAGTTTTTAAAAAATGAATTTTAAAAAGTACCCCATGGGTCGTAGACGTGCGTCAGATGTATCGTGTCTAATTTCAAAAAGAACCTCGTAGGTCGCACATGTGCTCCAGATATGCACGTGTCTAATTTCAAAAATTTACCTCCTAGGTCGCATACGTGCTCTAGATGCATGTGTCCATTTTCCAACAACATTTCAAAAATGTACCTCGTAGGTCGCACCATGCTCCAGATATGCACATGTCCAATTTTAAAAATGTACCTCCTAGGTCGCATATGTGCTCTAGATGCATGTGTCCATTTTCCAACAACATTTCAAAAAATGTACCTCTTAGGTCAAACACGTGCGCCAGATATTCACGTGTCTAATTTCAAAAATGTACCTCGTAGGTCGCAAACGTGCTCCAGATGCACGTGTCCATTTTAAAAAAAAACATTTTCAAAAAGAACCTCGTAGGTCGTATACGTGCTCCAGATGCACGTGTCCATTTTTCAAAAAAACATTTTCAAGAATGTACCCTCTGGGTCGCAAACATGCACAAAATTTTGCTGTGTCCATTTTTTTAAAAATTGAATTTCAAAAAAGGTACCTTCCAGGTCGCACACGTGTAAAAATATGCACGTGTCTATTTGTCTCTAAGGGGGCATGTGAGCTGAGATTCACCTAATATTAAACTCCATTTTGGGGTCATGTGAGCCAATTAAGGCCCATATGAAATTTGTTCAAGAAAGAATCAGATGACCTTATTAGCCTACCGAAAGGTACTTAGGCCAACAAAAGGTAATCGATCGGCCAGAGCTTACCATCTCTGCCACTGAGAGGTTGACTTTGTAACTGACGATAATGACGGAGAAGAGGAAGAACAATCACATAAAAGCTGCATAGGTATGCACTAGGTCAATATGACTTTCAAACCCATCTCCTTGTTTGTTCAGTTAATGATAATATTATTGTCAGTACTAACCCTTTTGCAGGTAAGCCTTCCAGTGCCATAGCATTTGGCACCCAAATATAACCTGTGTCAACTGGGACCAGGGGCACCCTCGTCTGAGGAGGGAGATGTTTCGGCTTTAAGTTTTCCTTTATTTTCAAAAAATCAAAATATTTTCAAAAACAACAAAAAAGTTGAAAAACCAAAAAAACCAAAAAGATGTTTTGTACATAAATAAAAATGATTTTGGAGAAGCAGTTCTGGACCTTGAAATTGGCAGTGAACATGAACATGAGTCTGAAGATGACGACTGGGTCGCTATTCAGGAGGAAGTGCCTGAGGTGATCCGAGAGTTGCTTGATCGGCATGAGGATAGGTCGCCATCGACTGAAGAAGACCCCGAATCGATTAACCTAAATTCTGAAGACCAACCTCAGCTGGTGAAGATCGGTACCAACTTATCTCCAGATGAGAGGGAGGCACTGGTTAAGTTGCTAGAGGAGTATAAAGATATATTAGAATGGTCATATGAGGACATGCCCGGGTTAGATACTGAGATGGTGGTGCAGAGGCTACCAACCTACCCTGAGGTTAAACTAGTTAAGCATAAGCTCAGAAGATTGAGATCAGAATGGACAATGAAGGTCAAGGAAGAGATTACCAAGCAACTAGATGTAAAATTTCTGGTTCCAATCACGTACACTGACTGGTTGGCGAATATAGTGCCGGTACCCAAGAAAGATAGAAAGGTTCGAATGTGCATTGATTACTGAAATCTCAATAAGGCGAGTCCGAAAGACGACTTCCCATTGCCTCATATTGATATATTGGTCGACTATGTCGTTGGACATGGTTTGTTATCTTTTATGGATGGGTTCTCTAGATACAATCAGATCAGAATGGCAGATGAGGATATGGCCAAGACGTCATTCATCACACCTTGGGGAATCTACTGCTACAGAGTAATGCAATTTGGACTTAAGAATGCTGGAGCTACTTACTAGAGGGCGATGATCACTCTCTTCCACGACATGATCCACAAGGAGTTAGATGTTTATGTGGATGATATGATTGCCAAATTAGAAAGAAGAGAAGATCACATCAGGGACTTGACCAAGCTCTTTAAGCGTCTAAGAAAGTTCAAACTACGGCTCAACCCTAGCAAATGCGTATTCGGAGTAAAATCAGGAAAAAATTATTGGGGTTCATCGTTAGTCACAGAGGGATTGAGGTAGACCCAACCAAAGTAAAAGCTATTATGGATATGCCTCCGCCTCGAAATGAGAAAGAGATTCGTGGGTTTCTAGGAAGGATCCAGTACATTAGTAGATTCATAGCTCAACTCACGCCTATCTGTGAGCCCATCTTCAAATTGTTGAGAAAAGGTGTTCCAAAGATTTGGAATGATGATTGTCAGAAAGCATTTGACAGAATCAAAGAATATTTGTTGAGCCCTCCAGTACTGGTCCCACCTATTCCGGGGAAACCCTTGATTTTATATATCTCTGTGACTGACACATCAGTGGGAGCTGCTTTAGGGCAATATCATGAGGACAGTGGTAAAGAAAGAACCATTTACTATATTAGCAAGACTTTATCCGGGTATAAAACAAGATACACACCTTTAGAGAAGACTTGCTTTGCGTTGGTATGGGCCGCGAAAAGGCTCAGACATTACATGCTGTCACATTCAATACAGTTGCTCTTGCGAATGGACCCCATCAAATATCTGTTTGAGAAGTCGGCATTATCAGGGAGAACAGCTAGATGGCAGCTACTTTTATCAGAATTTGACATAACCTATGTCACACAGAAATCCATAAAAGGAAGGGCGATAGCTGATCATCTTGCAGCCCATCCACTCCCAGATAGAACGACAGTAATAACAAAATTTCCTGATGAGTATATTCTGTCTACAGAACCAGAAGAAGCAGAAGAAGATATCCCCTGGAAAATGTACTTCGATGGAGCCCATAAAAAGATAGGCAGAGGGATAGGAGTAATGTTAGTATCGCCTGATGGAGTCAAAACACCCATTGCTATCAGATTGGAGTTCCCTTGCACGAACAATATAGCAGAGTATGAAGCTTGCATTGCCGGTTTGAAGGCAGCCCTTGCCTTATCAATCAAAAGATTAATAGTTTACGGAGATTCTCTCCTTATCATTAAGCAAGTTCAGGGTGAGTGGAAGCTAAAGAACGAACAGTTAGTTTCCTATCATGAATATCTCTTGAAATTGGTCGATGAGTTCCATGAAGTCGAATTCCACCATGTGTTCAGGAATAAAAACTACTGTGTGAATGCTTTAGCAGTTTTATCATCCTAGCTAACTATCTCGGAAGGAGCTACAGTTCGACCAATTGAGGTAATCAAGAGAGATGAACCCGCATACTGCTATCAAGTGCAAGAGTTTGAAGGAGAAGAGCCCAGTGAGCCATGATATGCCGAGATCAAGAGGTTCCTAGAAACACACGAGTAAACTTTTCAAATAAGATACCTTCGGGCTTTTGGGCCCATTCTCTTTTGGTGGGCCCATGGGCCCATCCCTCTTTTGGGCCTTAGTGCCCATCTCTCCTCTTTCGTGGGCCTTAGTGCCTACACTCCTCCTTTTGGGCTCAAAGCCCTTTTTATGGGTGTGGGTCTAAAGGCCCACCCCTTTTGTCAGACCCATCGCTCCTCTTTCTTGNTTGTTACATGCTTGCTTCCATGCATAGTATGCTTGATTTTATACTTATGATTTCATCGGCATTGTTAGTGTCATTTTGTTTTATTCGATATGTTTATCGTGCTCACATTCATCTTTGTGTTTAAAGCTTTAGCATTGCGCATGCGGGATCAGGTTACTTTACTTTACTTGTTTATTGATTTCAAGTAATTAGTAGCTCGGATTCTATGCATTATTCGCTTTGATAGCTTTAGGTTGAAAAACGAATAAACTTTTCAAATAAGCTACCTTCGGGCTTTTGGGCCCGTTCTCTTGTGGTGGGCCTATGGGCCCATCCCTCTTTTGGGCCTTAGGGCCCATCTCTCCTCTTTCGTGGGCCTCAGTGCCTACACTCTTCCTTTTGGGCTCAAAGCCCTTTTTATAGGTGTGGGTCTAAAGGCCGACTCCTTTTGTCAGACCCATCGCTCCAACTCTTTCTTGCGGGCACATAGCCCATTTCATCTTTCAGGCCGTAAGAGCCTTACCCTTTCTCTTGGATTTTAGGATCCATGTCTCTCCCTATCGAACCTAAGGGCTCGATAGATCGCCAAACCTTAAAAACAAATAATAATAGAGATTAAGGTCTCTAGTTTAGTTCCCCTCTAGGGTTAAGGCTTGGTGCTTTAGATTCCTAATTTGCACTAGCCTAGGGTTTCGTGTTATTTTCGAGAGGACTTAGGGTTTCACATGAGCTGAAATTCCTATTTTACTCTCGCCTTTGTTTTAAATGTTTTGAGGTTTTAAAAGAAAATATTTTTCAAAATTCATCTCATTTAGCTTAGGGTTTCATGCATATAGGGTCAAGATCTTCCTAAAACAGATTAGGGATCTTTAGAAACCCTCATGCGACATTAGAGAGTAGGGCATGCATACATCGCGTCCTATCGACGTTCGTTTTCTTCTCGGGCACACGTGCATGGTGTGATCCCTTTTTCCCTGGGCACATCCTATTTTGGATGTGATCCCGTCGTAAGATTCACACCTAAGGGTGTTATGAGTCTGTCTTTTCTCTGGGCACGTCCCGCATTGGACGCCATCCCTCTCCGGGCACGTGTCCTGATCACATGATCCCTCTAGAGGTTCACATCTACAGATGCTATGAACCCTTTCGTCTTTTGGGCATATCCTATGTTGGATGCGATCCCGTTGTGAGATTCACACCTAAGGGTGTTATGAATCTGCCTTTTCTCTGGGCACGTCTTATATCAGACGTGATCCCTTCTTGGGCACGTGTCCTGATCACGTGATCCCTTCTTGAGGTTCACATCTATGGATCCTATAAACCCTTCTCTTCTTTTGGGCATGCGACCATCGCGCATGATCCCTCTCGGGCACGTTTTATGTTGAACGTGATCCCTATTTTCTTCGAACACGTGCATACAACACGTGATTCCATTTTTGGCATATGTCTAAGGACATATTTGCCCCCTTTTGTGAGAATCGCGTTCAAGAACGTGACTTCTCTGTTTTGGCGACGCACGTATACAACGTGTGAATCGCTTAAGTTTCGTGTCCAAGGACATGACTCTCTCTTCGGCGCACGTGGCATACTGCACGTAATTGCTTCAGTGTATGGTGTATACAGCACCATGTCACATGCTTGAGTGTACGTGCACATATTACACGTATCCCTCCCTTTGTTCATGCGTGGATATAGAGCACGTCCGCGTCACCTTGCTTTTTGCACACGGCCTACTGATGGCGTGTGTCGCTTTCTTTTGCTGCATTCAACGAGATGAATGTATGCATTTTTTCGCCCCAGAACTGCCTATCCTGACAAGTAGATTTAGGGGGGCTTTTTCTTTATTCATTTATTTATTTAGTGCAGTTGTTGTTTATATATAGCATTGTTTAGTTTTAATCATTTATCCCCTAAAAAACTTTTAATCGCGAAGTACAGGCCGTCCTTACGGACGGGCGGTTGTTGGGTGCCTAACACCTTCCCAACCCGTACCATGATCCCCTTATCCATTTCTCTGACCGCAGACCTTCATTTGTATCATCGCCATGGTTTTTCTTGGAAAACTAGTTTTAGGGTGATTTTCCAAAATCTTGGGTCCTGATTCCCATAAATCAGGAGGCCACTCCATACCCCTATCACATTCATTCACCCCCGCGTGGGCGAATCCTATTTTGCGTTTCACATGCGTTTATTCTCTCTCTTCTTCAGAGGTGGAGAGAGTAAGTGCGCTGGGAGGTGCTGGATTCCAGCTCCACAAGTTCTATTACCGGGTGATAGAGAACAGAGAGAGAGAGAGAGAGGAACATCATATAAACTTCAATATCCTAAAATTCAAATTAAACACATTGGTTAGTTGAGGCCGACGTAGGTCAATATAAACCAAAGGAATATTGAAAATAACTAAACCATAATGCATATGTGATGAATTTATGACGTATCACTATATTCTTAAACTTGAATAAATTATTTATAATTTGTCCTACGGTATGGTAATGAACAAATGGACCATTGTCCTAGTATATGTAACCGAACATATAGTCTAATGTTCATTTCAACCGCTAGAACATAACTTTGCCAACAAAAAAAAAACTAAAATCATTTTTGTTAATATGCTTGAGAAAATTTGAGTTTGGAACATAAATTTTGAGAAGACACAATACTTTCTCCACCACCACTACCACCACCAGTTATATTACCGGATGATAGAGAATAAAGGGAGAGCGAGAGAGAAGTACATCATATAAACTTCAATATCCTAAAATCCAAATACTGGAAATATTGGTTAATTGGGGCTACCGTAGGTCAATATAAATCAAAAGATTATTGAAAATAACTAAACCACAATGCGCATGCGATCAATTATGACGTACCATTATACTCTCAAACTTAAATAAATTATTTGTAATTTGTCCTACGCAAAGATAATGAACATAGGGACAGTTGTCCTAGTCTAAGTAAGCGAACATATTTCACAATGTTCTTTTCTTCATCATAGTACATAACTTTGCAAGAGGAAAAAATTATTTTTAATTTTTTCTATGCTAAGGTAATGAACGTGGAGATAATTGTCTTAGTCTAAGTAAGCGAATATTGTGTACAAAGATTTGTTCCTTGTGCTAGAAACAAACATAAGTTATTTTGCTCGGCTACCAATTGTAGAACATATGGTCTAATATTCATGATCTCCGTTTAGAACATAGCTTTGGGAAAAAAACTAAAACTACTTTTGTTAATATACTTGGAAAATTTTGAGTTTGGAACTTAAATTTTGAGAAGACACAATGCTTTTTCTACCACCACCACCGCTACCTCTACTAGTTCTAACACCGGGTGATAGAGAGCAGAGGGAGACCGAGAGAGAAGTACATCATATAAACTTCAATATCCTAAAATCTAAATGTTAGAAACATTAGTTAATTGGGGCCACCGTAGGTCAATATAGATCAAAAGAATATTAAAAATAACTAACCACAATGCACATGCGATCAATTTATAGTGTACCACTATACTCTTAAACTTAAATTATTTGAAATTTGTCCTACGCTAAGATAATGAACATAGGGACAGTTGTCCTAGTCTAAGTAAGCCAACATATTTCACAAAGTTCTTTTCTTCATCGTAGTACATTGGTTATGATGTTCAGTTCATGTGCATGGAACATTACATATTTATTTCAAAAAAATCAAGTGCTAAAAAACTATGGTTCGGAAAAATATGTTCTACATCGATTGAAGGAACATGATATATAATGTGCTAAGGTTCTGGGTGGAACATTAGCTATAATGTTCAATTCATGTGCGTGGAACATTACATAATTATTTAAAAAAAATCAAGAGTTGAAAAACCAAGGTTCGAGAAAATATGTTCACATCGATAGAAGGAACATGATATATAATGTGCTAAGGTTCTGGGTGGAACATTAGTTATAATGTTCAGTTCATGTACGTGGAACATTACATAATTATTTTGAATAAATAACTAACTCTTGGAAAAAAATTAGTCTACGCACTGCGTGTGTAGGGGAGAGGGAGCGAGAGATAAATAGAGAGTGAGAGAGAGAAAGACAAATTATTTATAATTTTACTATATGTTTAGTTTACGCATTCTAAAAATTTGGCGTAGTTACAAAAATGTCATTTTCTTACATATGACGTAATCACAAAAATACATAGCCACGGGATCCCATTTACATCGTGTTACCCTGTACCCCAAAATATAATGACACTAAAATCTCAAAAAGATTCACTCTAACATATTGTGTCACCCTATCTCATTTATAAAATAATAATCTATTGAGATATATCCACAACTTCAAAGGGGACTTCGTTTTTCTTTAGATGAATATCTCGTCCTTTTTCCTAAGTATTACTACAGTTTGATTCTAACTATCTTTTTTTTTGCCTAAAACATCTTTTGGTGACTTTATTTTTACTGTTTAGACTTTTTTTTAACAAATAACAACCATTTAGTCTTTTGCTGAAACTCATGTGCGTGTTTTATTTGTGTGTATTACCATTTTTATCCTTTTTCTTTATTTTTAAAAGTGAACAGCTGTAGAGAGAAAAAGTTTGTTATTTTTTATTTTAAATCTTTAAAATGCTATAACTTCTAAACCATAAATCAGATTTGATAAAATTTATATTTTTGGAAAGCTTTCGACGAGATCTTCAAAACTAGACCAGACAATAATACTTTTTTTCAAAAAAAAAATTTGAAAGACATACAAATCCGAATTTGCATACTTTAAAGTATTTTCAGAGTTATTGCATATATACAAGTAATTCTATGCAAATTGTATTTTGCATGCATTTAGCATATAAACCTTTGCAAAAACTATTTTACATGCATTTTAGTGTATGCAAAATACTTTTTGTATGCATTTAAATGTCTTAATAGTGTGTTCGCAAGCATATAAACGTTTGCAAAAACCATTTTGCATGCGTTTTAGTGGATGCAAATTGTGTTTTGCACTCATTTAAATGTCTTCATAGTGTGTTTGCATGCATATAAACATTTGCCAAAACTATTTTGCATACATTTTAGTGGATGCAAATTGTGTTTTGCATGCATATAAATGGATGCAAATTGTGTGGCTGTATTTTTTAAGAAAAAATACATATCGAAAGCTATAAATGTTGTTTTAAACCTAAATCTTTATAAAACCATTCAAAATTCATCCATTCTTTTGTTTAAAGTCATGCTTATAGTTTTGCAAAACACATTCTGCATACTTCGTAATACAATTTTTTTTTTTTTAAAGAAGAAAATATTGTTGACTGGTCTCATTTTAAAGATCTCAATGTAAGATTTCCAAAAACATAATTTTTATGAAAAACTGATTTGTATTTTAAAAGTTGTCATTTTTTGTTTTAAAAATAAAATAAAAAAGTTAGTTGGTGCTTACTACTTGTGTATTTATTGTTGGGGTATTTTTGTCCAGCAAAATACACATGTGTGGTTTTTCACCTTTTTGGGCTAAACTGTCATAATATTTTTAGCTGGGACTGAACCATCATATTAACCCTCAAATAGGACTGAACCGTCGTTCCCTCTTTATTTTTTGGAGAGATGAGGGGGTTAAGTAGACACCAACCAGAAACAAACAAACAACAAACAATTACAATCTGTTATACTCTCTCCCTATACTATCTTCAAAAATTATCTTCGTTAGGTCCTCCATGAAGGAGCTTGGAATGATTTTACGGAACTCAGGTGTAGGTCTCATGCTCGCAAGCAGATTAGCAGCACGGTTTGTCTCTTGGTAAATATGCCGCACATGGAACAGAGTGATGCGATTCGAAAGACCATTAACATTCCAAGGGCGAGGTGAATTTGGGGTAGCAAAGTACCCCGCAAGTCACAACACTGGTGTCGGTTCCAATGCAAACTCTGTTACTCTGGTAATCCCATGCTTGAGAGCTAAACTGAGCCCGGCTTCAATACTTTGAAGCTCGTGACGAATAATGGTGCCAGGACTAGAACCACCTGCAACAGCTTTGCTTTCCCAGTCCCTAATAATGGCTCCAAACCATTCCCCTTGAGAATCAAGAGACCCATCTGAGTTGATGCTGAAAATGCCTTCAGCTGGTTTGTCCCAAGTGCAGCTCCTGCCTTGAGGAAGAGAAAAAGATGGCCTGGTCCCCCCCATCTAGCCGCAAGTTGCCGATTCCTGTCATTGTACGGGAAGTTGAAATTAAAAGTATCTAGCTTCAAGCGGACATCTTCATAAAAATTTGCGTAAGGCTTCCTCAGAGAGTTTGGCATTTGAGAAGAGCTTTCTATTCCTTTCAATCCAAATATGATAAGAGAAAAGCTTTGAAAGCCAATTTCATGAATGATAGAAGAAGGGGGATCATTACCCTTGAAGTGGTTGATGGACCACCTGATCTCAGTCAGAGGGAGTCCCAACACCTTTAAAAACCCCAAGTTGCAACCCCAATTTAGCGAGGAAACTCCCCAATTTAGAGTTTAGCTTTGGTTTTGAGAGCTCTATTCAGGGCAATCCAAGCAATAAAACAATGCCGAGGGATGCTGATCTTGGACCATACCAGGCTAGCTAGCCCATTCCACCTTGGGTTGGGACGAATAGGTCTCAAGGCTTTGTAAGTATCTTTAGCCAAAAACAAATTTTCCCTCATAATATTAACACATTCTGAAACAATAATCAATAAAATTCGAGTAGAAACACTCAGACTGAATACATCCGAAAGATTCAAAACTTTCTGAGATTTGACCCATTGGATAAAAACATTGTTTGGATATCTCATAATGCTGACAAGTTGATGGCACATCCCCCCTCAGAAATAAAGCTGTAACATGATGTTACATTAATCGACTGTGAACTCCTCCTCCATGGTTTTATCCCTGGACCAAAGATTGGCAAACTTGAAGAACAATGAACTTTCTACCTTATTCTCCTTCTTTATCTGTATCTGTACATATTTCTTTCTATAGAGATCAACTGTATAAACACCAACTCTCGCACTTTTTTCCTGCTAAATTTAATACAACATAGAATACAAATAAATGTAAAAATATGAAAACAATTTTAGCAGCAGTCGCAGAAACGGCAGATTAATTGTGATTAACAAAATGAAGAGAAAGAAGATAGCATTGATAAATAAATTAATAAACATGGGAAGCAAGCAAAACAGGAGCACACATCCGTTTGAAAAATATTTGCTAGCTCGTTTTTTATGAACTGAACAAATCTTCGGCCATCGTCTACAAACATGGAACAGTTTCAGAACATGTTGGGCTTACTCCCAAAGTTCATAGAGTATAGATGATGTCTAAGAATGCATGTGTTAATAATCAAGACATACACTTGTTATACTCGTATCCAACCAAAACATGACCATGACCACCTAATTCGACCAAACGAAGTGCACCCTAAGGGTCTGGTTGAAACTTGGTCAAGTTGCATTTTCCAAACTTGAAATGCCCAACAATTATGTACATTTTTTTTAAGGTTCACCCTAAGTTTAGGCAGTGAAGGTTGAAAAAACTTATGAACTGTCAAGAGAGGATTAAGGAAAAGCTCTGATTCTGATTTTTATAGAAGAAATGGAAAGAATATTACCTGAAGACAAAAATGAGGCGCTTTGTTGGAAGTTCTCATAGATTGATTTAGAACACATTGATCTACTCTCTCTCTCTCTCTCTCTACATGCAGTGGGAACAGGAAAATCCATTTACAGCAGGGTCTGAATCTCCACTGCCAAGCCCAACAGATTTCGAGTTCACTAAATTTGTACAACCATGCGCATGTACCTTGCACATAGAACACCATTGTATTAACTCCATCTGGACTTTTGGCTGCTACGTCGTTTCTGGTTTCCCTTGTTTGTCAGTTTTCTTATTTGGATCCCGTGACACAGTTTCATCACTCTCAAATGGTAACACAACCACTGGTGCAGCAGGGATAGTGTTCCAACGTTCCTTCAAAAAGCTCATGAACCTCATGACTGTTTCTCTGCGGAACTCCAGTTCTCGTGTGAACAGATCCATGAGGAAAAAAGCAAGAATGAATCTGAAAGGGACGAGGAGGAGAATGGTTGCAGAAGATAACAGCACCAGAGCAACCTCAGTTGTTATCTGCAAAAAGTCTAAGCATGAGAATCAGATGAATAACAGTAAAAGTATTTTCATAGGCAACTACAGTGCTCAAAAAAGTTTAACGTAGCATGAGGGACAACTTTTTATTTGGATTAGTCATGAGGGACAGAAATTGACTAATAAAAGATATGCGATGGGTCAGAGCCTGTACTTCTCGAGAAGTATTTAATGTAGATATCACATAGATAAAGGAGAAAGTTTATGTGTTAGTATTTTGCCTTCCAATAAACGTTAACCCCTCCATTTGGTAGAGTGTCTCACTTTTCCAGCTAACGGAAACATTGGTTGGAACGAGATTTTAAACCTTCAGGCTTCAGTCTACCCATCTGGCTATGGACACTCCTACAAGTGTAGACACGTGATTCCATGATTTATGACGCAACACTGCAACAGTTGCTCTCTCCCAAAGGGAAGAACCCAAAGTCAAATTTTATAGTTTGGCAAATTATAAACATTCCAAATCTCACTATGCATTCAGGAGACTTGAAAATTACAATCAATTTCAGTTAAGAATAGTACTTTTACCCAGTTCCATAATATTATAAGACTGTGACTTGGTTTTCATTTTTTCAGAACTCACAATGATACCAAACCCAAGTTTCAAAACCTTTTGTGCAACCCCATCATCTGTATGAGCTTTGGAATATAATATAAGCTTCGGTTTGGTTCAGTGTGAGAAGGTTCTGTTGGTGTAGCGTGTTAGGGATAGCTGTACAGAGCAGAACAACTTCGATGCTGTGATTAAACCTGCCTTTGGACTCGCATTGTTAAGGGCGGAATCCTTTTGATTGTAGTTTCAAAGGAAATTAATTGAAAACCGTGTTTATATCATCATCAATCAAGCAAATAAATGCACTGAGTGAAGACAATAAGAGTTCCTGTTTGATGATGTTTGCATTACGCCAACTACTTTTATAACTTTTCATACAAACAGAAGATTGCAACCTTTAAATTCAAGATGAGATACCTGAGGTTGACCTGACAGAACAATTGTACGGACTTTCAGAAGTGTAACATTTAGATTCTGAAGATAACTTTCCAGGTCAAGCATGGCTTCTTTTATAGCTATGATCTTTTGGATTGTGTTTGAAGGTGGTTGATCACGTATTGTAACTTTGCCAAAGGATCTACCTAGACGACCTTGCTCTTTAAGCCCTATCAATAATAGCATGGCAGCTGCTACAACCATCAATGTCATAGGGAATATATATGACAACATGTTTCTGAAAAAAGAGATTCTAACATAAGTCAGAATATTATCAGTTAGCATTAAAATTTTGCAGGTAGAAACAAGTCCTTTTTGAAGGCAAAGCTCAGAATTGCATATTCTAAAATGGACAAGTTGCATAGTATAGAAAAGAAGTTAAAATATTAGGAGTGAAATGAAAATGGGTATATTAAATAGGTTTGAAAACAACTGAACTTGTTGTAGGTGCGAATTAGATTGTTGCATTTCTCAGAAGTACTAAATTGTCAAAAGAATACAAAATAAGCAAATGATGGAGCATCCATTTTCCTATTGAGGGACAAGCCTCCAAAACTGATACATTACGAAAATCACAAAATGATCCTTAATCAAGAATGGGAAGCCAGAAGAACAAATACTTCAAAGGAATAGTTCAAGAAAAAGGAGTTTGTTTGAGCCCATATATCTCAGTTTACCGCCACAGTAGAAGCAAACTCAAATTTTGGCTTCAAAACAGGTAAGTGGTGGACCACATTGATGATTGCTAATTCTACATGCAAACTCAGCGTCATTTGCAGTTCTTATTTTATTAAATATAAGAAGTTTAACAGATCTAAAACATCTAATAGGATAGAGCTTCCTAAATCAATATCTAAGAGATATGTACGATGCAACCTACTATTCCCATCTAATAAAATTCTGCAATTAGTTCCAGCCTTCTAGCATCTTCCCTAATCACTAGTTTATTCTCTTAAATAAGCATGATAGTATAGGTATGAAGTTATTTGGTACTTCGATTCTTATTCTCTAAAGAGTAGTTTGTTTTACCAGATACTAAACTTACTGAAGCTTTTTCCAGGGCTGTTTCATACAAAGTATAAAAACAATTTTGGAGTCTACATATCACATAAGAAGGACATAGCAGCTCCATATTAAACCCTGATTTCTAAGTACAACACGAGATTTAACATTTCATTTTTGCAACATAAGGAGGGGATCGAAGAAAAAAAAAACTAGCTCTTCTCTCAAGCATTATAAAAGCTAAAACATCAACTGCCGACACCAGCATCCAGAAATTTGAAGGGCATAAAAATAAATTCATAAAAAATAGCTTGTGTCGCTAGTAGTCTCGAGACTCTGAACAATCTTTTGCAGTACACTAGCGTTTGCTGAAAGGACAATATGCAAAAGAGTTGACATAGGATGTCACTTCAGATAATTAGTTAGATATTACTTCGTCAATTTGCCTCTCAATGTACTAAACAACAAAGTTGAGACATTAGGCATACCTGAAAATAAGAGTATAAGCAAACGCAAGAAAAGAGACAGTCAAATGTGGCTCCTTCCAGCGTCTAAGTTTATCAATATTCTTGGCAATGACCACTAAAGGAAGCATAAGTTCCTGAGAGGCGACAAAATAGAAATATTATTCATCTAAAAATGATGTAGAAGAAATAATATTCAGTTACTGTAACGTAATAAATTTATTGTTCAATCCTATCATATTAGTCAAACCTCATTCGAAATTTGGACAAGCAAAGTAAACCACTTACAGTTTGATAACAGAAACTTGGTGATGAAACTTCACACTGAGGAATTCACTTTGAAGGTTCTAAAATTTTTGAGAACTTGAATAATTTCATGAGTTCATCAACTTATTACATATTATGTGGAAAAAAGAAAAACATGATATAAACAATGAAATCATAACAGTGTAGAAATGTTATTTCCAATTTTGTTTGACAAGTGATAAGGATTGTCTTTAAACTGAAAAAGCAACCAAACTTACTGAGCTGATAAAAAACAATTACTAATTGAAGTCAATAAGCTTATTATCACCTTTACTTGTTGCTAAAGTCTGAAATGTGGGATATGATGTTGAAATAAGTAATGAGGGCTTTTCTGTCATATGTTTACTACATTACAGGATCTTCCGTCATTTATCCCTATAAGGGGTTGAGGTGAACTGAATACTGTTTATGTTACTGGTTACAAATCTTTCTTTCTTTTTGTTCTTCTCTTTCATCCTATTTCTTTTCTTCTCGTAAACTCTAACTAATCTCCTAAAACTAAATCGCATCAGAGCCTTGTCCTTCAATTTCATGGTATCAAGTTGGTTTCAGGGTATGACTCAGCAGTCATGATAAATGGGACCAATTTATTGTTGAATCAGTCAAATCAATGAGAAATAGGGCAGCTCGAAGTCTCAAACCAGTTGATTTGCAACAATTAAGAATACACGAAATCGTGTTCTAAAACCTCAAAAAGTTGGCCATCTTTTGAGTTTTGACACCTTCCTTCTACCTTCAACCCTTCAAGAACCCCTTCCCCTTCCCTCTAAAAATCAACCATTATTGAAATGCTATTACTTTTTACTTCCCAAATATTTATTAAAATCCACGTTCATATATTGTAGAATAGTTTAAAATTTCAAAATATTACTATAAACATCATTTGGTACCTTTTTACCATTTTTTAAATCTTTTTACTCAACTAAAAATGGTATAAAGTAGAACGACTCATTTTGACTAGCCAAGAACCAGTAACGAATCAGCCAATCCAACCAATTGAGCTCAAAGCATCTTCTACATATCCACCAAGTCATGGAACCAAATTGAAGATTAAATTCTCCAAAAACTAGAAAAGAATATATATATATATATATATTGAATGTGAGACATTTCTTCATTTTAACTACATAAATGTCGTCAAAAGTAATGGATGACAATTTCTAGTTAAAAGATCATGCCACTTTCTTTTGCATATTTTAATCTAGCCAATCGTATAAGTAAATGACTTGGAGAGAGAAACATACTTTGAAAAGGTCAATGTTACTGGGGATCCCTTTGAGTGTGGCAGCATCAATCGTGGCTTGTGTTTTTTCAACCACTTGGCTTTTCTCTTTACATAGTATTGTTGCCCTTTCTACAAGAGTCTTATCAGCCACAAGAAGATGTTTACTTAGAACTACCCCTGATCTTACAGAAGCGTTCTTCCAAAAGGCAACTGATGTGCTAGATGCCCAAGATGGAGATTTCATCCACTTTCTCAAGTAAACACTTCCATCTATGTCAAACACATGGCCACTACTGTTAGAAACATCATCTGATGGTCCTATCCCTTGTAGGTGGTCTGCCCCTGTAAATTTTGTAACCAACGATCCACCCCAGAAATTTACAGCCAAAGTCTGGCAAACAACATCACCATATGGTGCATTTCGCAAATATGAGAATTGTACAAGTTTAGTTGGATCCTCTGATAACTTTCTAATAAATTGAAGAGCCTGCAATCTAGTGATACTGTTGATTGCACTTGTAATAGCTCTCATCTTCCCCCGATGAGCACCATAAACATGGAACACTGATTCATCATCATCCTCAGGTCCATATTCTCGTATAAACTCGTGTAAAGCAATAACTTCACTAATAAAAGCATGCCAGACATCTCGTCTCATTTCACCACCAAAATCAACAAATTCCAACACCAAAGTTTTGGACCTGTTCAGAAGAGAAATGTTGGAGCCATGACATATAACAAAGAAACTGAATGTGAAACATGTACGAAGTCCAACAGATCCTACAAAATGAAACAACGTAACCAGCAAAAAATATGCAAGGCCAATATAATGATTCATGAAAATCACCTCTTTAAAGATATGCATATCATGTTCCTGACAGAGAAGCAAACAAAGCCTTTTCAGATAGCTCAAGCGAAAAAAGTTAAGTGGTTGAATCTTGTGTACCATAAATTATCATTAGGTGTCATATGATCAAATCCCAGTTTATCCACCAAAAAAAGGAGATCTATAAGCACCTGATTTGAAAAGGTAAAAACTCTAGATAAAACAAAAGATCGAAAGGAAAAAGAACTGACGGACAATGAAAACAAAATGAACATATTAAGGTTGCTAGAAGTTTATATTTTAGTGTTACTGTTCACGTGAATAGTTTTTCTGGTTTTAGTAACTTTCTAAGTTTAGCTACTAGTTAGTTTCCTATTTTGTTTAAGTTTCCTAGTTTCATTCTAATTAGGTTTCTTAGTTGTTTCTATTTTGGGTTCCCTAGTTATTTTGGGTTTCTTATGTTTGTTTATAAATAGATTGTATTAGGGACTTTTGATTATTGAATTGGAATAAAATTTTCTAAGTTTTAGTTTTTAACTTGGTATCAGAGCACTTTGATCTTTAGAGTTTCCCTCGCCGGCAGCGGCATCATTGCCGTCCGCCGGTCCGTCACTGTTTTTTTTTCTTCTCTTTTATTGTTTTCTATTTTTAATAGTACTGTGAATAGTGTTTGTGAACAGTACTCGTGAACAGTACCCATGATGAATAGTGTTTGTGAACAGTATCTAAGCAATTTTCAGTCCATCTCTTGTTTTCGACTTGGTTGTTGGGTGTTTTTAACCATCTTTTTTGAGTGCATCAGCATTAAAGGTGTGTTTTTTAGTGTGTTTGTCATCCTCAATCTATAGCTAGGGTTTGTTTGTGGTGCGGATTGATGGTAGATGCATGAGATTCTTGGGTAACAAAAGTTGGAAGTTTATGTTGCTGTTTTTTTTAGAAAGTGGCAGAGAAGAGTTGGCTTTAAAGTTTAGGACCAGAATATTTACAGAGTTTTCTCCCATAAAGTGTGCTGCCCCCTTCTCCAAGTGGATCTTCATCATTGGTTGGTGTTCGTTTGCTGTTTTTGGATCATCTACAAGTAGGTCTCCCTCATTAAGTTGTGTTTGTTTGACGTTTTGGATATTCTCCAAGTGGTTTAGTGAAACCCTAATTTTTTGGGTTTTCATATTTACAAAATTGGGAGACCATCGTCATCAACAACCTCCACCCCCTAGAAATTATGTTGCAACTTGTTTGTTGGTTTGGATCAAGTCTCATGCAATACTATAGATCTTTGTTCCCCGTTTGTATGCTCTCTCAAGTTGAGGAGCGAGTGTTTATGCCAAAGTGATACTATTGGCAAGTTGTTTGTTTGTTATGCCCTAGTAAGTGATACTAGTTGGCTTTGCCCGAGGCAAGTGTACCTGTGGTTGTTTGTGTTTGTGTGTTTGGGTACGAGATTCCATGGTTATTGCTTGAAGCTTGACGGTGATAAGTTTTATTGTAAGGGGGAGTATTGGAGAATGTGTTGGAAGTGTGTGGTTAGTGTTGATCAGTTGAAGACCTAAAGGTTTATCAAGGCAATTCAAGGTTTTTTGCTCCAGTTAAGGATATGTGAAGATCTGTTTGAAGATGTTTGACGAAGTCTTTGTCGTGCTCGGTTTCTACTCATTATGGCAAGCTGGGCATGTCTAACCTTTGTGCTCCATCTTGACGGGGAGTGTTAGAAGTTTATATTTTAGTGTTACTTTTCACGTGAATAGTGTTTCTGATTTTAGTAACTTTCCAAGTTTAGCTACTAGTTAGTTTCCTATTTTGTTTAAGTTTCCTAGTTTCATTCTAATTAGGTTTCCTAGTTGTTTCTATTTTGGGTTCCCTAGTTATTTTGGGTTTCTTATGTTTGTCTATAAATAGATTGTATTAGGGACTTTTGATTATTGAATTGGAATAAAATTTTCTAAGGTTTAGTTTTTAACTATGGTTTTGGTTTCAAAGGATCAGAATAGTCTGGTAACCATATTGAAAAACCCTAGAATATAATAGCTGGAGAAGTTGAGAAGAAAGGAGAGAATCGTGTCTTATTGCAAGCAATACACATACAAGGCTTTTAAATTTAATAATAATACTATTTTAAAAAAAATTAAAAATTAAAAATAGAGTCCAACAACAAAACAAGAAGAAAAAGGACATAACATGAAGAAAATGACTAATCAAGCCAGATTGCCAGAATACAAAAATAAACCTTCAGCAGTGTCTTCATTTTCCTTATTCTTTTCCTAAAAAACGACGAAGGCATATGCAAAGGCTGCATCAGGTAGGTATGATATACATGTTCATGTAAAGCTTGAATACACTATTATTATGCTAGGCCTTCATTATAGGTTCTTAAATGCATTCTCAAGCCAAAAAAAAATGGATGAAGATTGAAGCTCACATTTTGGCTATTTGCTTCCTTCTGGAATTTATACATTTGAGACTTTGATGGCATTATAGTACTTTCTTTTGTAATTCCACCACGCCAATATCTCTTGAAGATTCCCATTCTTATAACATCTTAATCAATCCTACTAACTTATGTCAACAACTTTTTTCTTTAAGTTTACACTATTGTTTTTCAAGGTTGGAGCATCTACACTTGTAATTTTCGAGTAAAAAAAAAAGATCTAAGAAGATATGGCGGTAAATGTTTTTAATGTTTAGGTATCGGTTTCAATAGTGACCAGAGCGGAACTGTCACAGTTTGTGCCAATATTCTCAATGGATTGTTTCAAACAGAATGTCTCGGTGTTTCAACTGACCAAAATATTTGGTCTAAACGAGAATACAAACCTTGGAGATCAGTATACTGTGCCAACTTTTTATGTAAAGCGTTTGATCTAGAAGACTAAAAGTAAAATCAGTAACTGAAAATGAAGTACATCTCAGAGAAAATGATGCCTTTGTTGATTTTTGTAATGTATGAAGTGCCTACGTTCTGTTTTGACAATAAGTAATCTTGTCCAACGTCTCACACACTTATCATTATTAAATGGCCTTTAATTTAACAATATAAGAATTAAAGAATCATGTTAGTATTATCCCACATCGCCTGGGCACTCTGAGTTTGTGAAGTGTATAAACCTTGGGCAATCCTTTCTTTGCAAGCCGGTTTTCAAGGAGAGTAAGGCCTAATGGGCCTTAACATGGTATCAGAGCAGGTGTTTCAGGGATGGGTCGGTTCTGTTAGTTCTAGGCTTGCGTGGAGGGAGAGTGTCGAGTGGCTCCAGCCCTGGCGTTGAGGGGGATTGTTAGTATTATCCCACATCGTCTGGGCACTCTAAGTTTGTGAAGTGTATAAGCCTTGGGTAACCCTTTCTTTGCAAGCCGGTTTTCAAGGAGAGTTAGGCCCAATGGGGCATAACAAATCATAAAAGTCAAAAGATAGCCTCTTACTCGATAGGTACAAACAAAATTATAAATCAACATCGTAGCACAATGGGAATTATTTTGGCTATACGGCCATTACACATGAACGAAAAATTGCATATTAAGGGCCATAAGCATGCAGAAGCTTACTCACCCAGAACCAGATGAAACGGAGACAGCTGAGTCAAAAAGTGCAGTTCCTAGAGGTCCAACTTTTGCTTTCTCCACCCGTGAACCATGCCCAGTAAGATCTAATCTTATAGCTTCCTTCTGACCTTTAAGACCAATAGCCTGCAGTACATATTGAAATGAAAAAGATCGGCCAAACGAGTGAAATAAGTGAACACACTCCAACCAGAATCATTTGTCAAAAACCGTTGGATTTTATGCCTTGAAGATCGCATCAACGCAATTCCCAAAATGTCACGCAACTCATTTAATAAAACTTTAAAATAAGTGGATGCCTATGTTGGCAATATTTGATTATGTCACAATTATCAGAAAAACAAGTATAGAAATAGTAAATAAGATATTAACCCAAAATCGACTTATCAATGTTCACTAATCCAAGCATCAAGGAACACATCGTATGCATTGTCCCAAGGCAAAAATCTCCCCCTGCTCCTCTATGAGATGCTGACAGACTACTGGAAATTTGACGATTGTAAACAGTAGTACAAGCCTCTGTCCTCAAACTTGACAACATACAGAAAAATCTAGGGAGGAAATGAGGTAAAATCAAGAAGGAATGATCAAGAGTAAATCTCTATGGAGTCTCTGAACCCTGAAACTCTGCAGGGACGAACCTCTTATAGACCAAAGTCTAAGGGAGAATGAGTCAACACATGGAACACGTAACAGCCTCAAAGAGAAGTGCACAAGCCACTAGAAAACATGCAACCAAGGAGTAACGGATTAAAAGAATAACTCTTCTCCACTGCCCCCAACAGATAAACATGAATAAAACGGTAAAATACCAAAGGCATTGTGTAAGAAAATAAGGACTCATTAGACCCCAAATCCCATTCAGGCCCATGACCCATGCCTGTGCTCGTGCTCAGCCCAACCCTGTGGCGTGTGGGTGTGGGTGTGGTGTATTAAGGTTCCCTCAACTGCAAGTTCAACAAAGCTAAAATCAAACTCATATAAAAAGCTCAACACAATAAATGTGTCTACTCCATGTAGGACAAATGATAAATGAATATCATAAAATACTAAAATATAATTAAATACAATTCCAAAATGCCAGTTTGACCATTTGATTCATCATTCACCAACGGCTTTGATGACCAAGAAAGATCGAAAATCTCCTGCCCACACATCAAATATGTGGGACCATACAAATAAAGTCAAACGTTGGACCCACGTGACATCTAATAATGGGCCTCAAAAGGTATCACTCACAACATAGAAATACTGAAAAAGCCTAACAAAGTCAAAATGGTCATTAAAAACACAACAGCCTATAACTATTCTTTGTCTCAAGTCAGAGATGTGAAACTTGCAGGCATGCATTGGTGTTAGCAGGTTTTAATAGATTTAAGTATTTAATTTTATTATTAACTGTTTCCCTTAAACGCTATTTTAACAAGAATAAGCTATTATAAACTAAATAGCATCAACTATTTATAATAACAAGTGCCAACTACCAACAAGGCAAAGACCAAGGTTTAAAATCTCGTTATGACCAAATGTTTAGGTTAGTTGAAAACTGATTTCCAACCCAAATATTCCAAAACAGTACAGATATTATTTACATAAAGTCACAACCTCATTTGTTCATGAGAGACAAAAATTATTAGTATTTTCTACGATAATCAAATCTATTGCCAAGTCCGTAAAAGGGAAGATGACATGTCCTAAATGCCTTTCGATGAGACAAATGTTGCATGGAATTATTCAAAATGCACAAAAGAACACATACCTCAAAATAAAGTGCATTAGTAGTTAAAGTAACTTTTCCAGGCCATGCAATGTTTGTCTCCCATTTCAAAACAGGTCGTTTCCTGCTAGATCCTATGCATAAGATTTGCTCGGTAGATAACTCGAAAGATTCTCGACTCTGGTACGATTTTCGCCCTTCATGCACTCTACAGAAAATAAACAAGTACATCAATGCAAAGTAAGCACATAGGAAACAAGCAAACAGCTGAAAAACATACAAATAATTCATATATAAAAATACAATTAAAAAGGAAATACACAATTTACAAATATTTATGAGAGCGTATCCGCATACATTGTTAAAAGTACATGGAGTGTACATTGGCATGTGGGGCCCACATAGAGATGATTTAAGGGCTAATTTTAAGTTATGATATCCTTCTCATCATGTAGATCATCCTCACAAAAAATCAGCCTATTCTAAAACTTGTAACCCCATCATCCATTGAGTGAAATCAACGGTAAACTGAATACCTCAATCAGATTTTTAGTGATTTCCAATCACCAGATGATGGGGTTACAAGTTCTAGAATGTGCTAATTTTTTGTTAGGATGATCAACATGGTGAGGAGAACATCCTTACCCAATATCATCCCTTGGATCAACTTCATGTGGGCCCTACATGCAATGTATGAATAATGATGTATAAATAACATTGTATCTCTCTCTCTCTCTCTCTCTCTCTCTCTCTCTCTCTCTCTCTCTCTCACATACCTATGTTGTTCCCCTTGACATAACAGGATAAAGCATTATAATAATGTAACTATCAAGAGAGCATAGAGCCATATGTTGTATAAAAAAGAGCGCCTTAAGTGGCTATAGACCTACATTAAGTGGTTTCCGAAAGAGGTCTCAAACCCATTATGTTTTACCCCATTTTGACAATGTTTACAAAACAAGTAGCAAAAAACTTCTTTTCCATTAACTCTTAAAATTTGGTTCAACATCCAGAAGAAATTATATGAGCATAAGGTGGAAGCATGCATGCAAGTCAGGTTTATGCCTACATTCATACTTTCATAGTGAGACTGAGGATAGTGGGAGGAGAGGGATGGTTCTTGGCAAGATTAGGGTAGTGGTTCTGCACGAGGTTTCAATTCTCCTCTGGACCGATGCTTTGATCGAATGAAAAATCAAGATATTTAGACAAAAACGATCCAAAAAATTCTGAAATATTCTGAAACAATACATAAACAGTACAGTCAGTACCAGTACACAAGATAGGTTCATTCCGACCACCATCTAAATTGATAAGTAACATTCAAGACTTTCAGAATTTTGTACCATGATTCAATTGTTGCCTAGAACCACCACAAGACGGGTGAAAACCCACTCTGAAGAAGAATGGGAAGCCTGATGATTTAAGACAAGCTGAAATATGATCCTAATGGGAGAAGCCATCATATGAAGGAGATTTGTTGGGATTTGCATGGTCATCAACCACCCAAGGCTGGTCAACAACAACAAGGCATTTCTTTCACAAAAGCTGCTTAGGATTAACCGTATCTAGGGTCTATCGCCTCTGGAACGATTGGTACATTTTCTAATAAGGAAGTGGAAAAGTTACGTTTCACATGATAGATCATTTGCACAGTAAGAATGTCTTTCACACCCACCTCCTATTAAATGCTACATGTGTAACCAAGTTGGGCATCATTCGAGTGATTGTCCACACAGGAAGGAAGGGGGCATAAGCGGAAGTCCAAGAAGAGGAAGAACAACAAAAAGAACAGGAAATGGAAGATTATCTCGAAGTAGTGACTAATCCAGATGAGGGACACAGGAGTTTCCTTAGGTAGCCACCGACCTACAGTTATCCTTAAACTTCCATGCTTGGTGGAGAAGAAGCGTACTTGGAATTCGGAAGAATCTGAAACGCTCCCACTCTGCATGGCAGGCGGAGTTGCTTTCTTAGGGTAAAACAAGACTCCAAAGTGACCAATGAGGAATTTAGTACAGTTATCCAGAGCTTAACTAAAGAAAAGTAGGTTATGCCGTTATTAATAAAAAGGTTTCACTCGTTCTTAAGAAGCCAGAAGAAAGTCAAAGAAATGTGTGTGTGTGTGTGTGTGTGTGTGTGTGTGTGTGTGTTTAGAGTGTAAAGTTAGATGAAATAATCAGATAAAGGAGAGAAGAAAGGGGAGAGATACTCAAGAGGAGAGAGAGATAAGAGACAAACTAGAGAGACGTTAACAATATTCATTCCATGAGATCCTCTTCTCATTCGGTTACATCTTTGAATAACAATAAGATCCCTATCTTTAAGGGTAGTGGATTACTAGCACTACATCTAACTCCCTAATTTTTAGGATAATGGAAACATGCAAAACTAACTAACAAATCAACTACCGTCTAGTGGACTAACAAAAATAAACTAAAACCACCCAACAACATGCACGTATGTATCAAATAAGACTGATGATATTGAGAATCCTAACAAACACTATGAGCCATCCTAGCAAACTTCCACGCTATGAGCCATCCGATTTTTGGGTTTCACACCCCACCAAAATACGCCCCACCCTACCACCATCACCATCTCCATCCTCCACCGCCACCACCAACGACCTCCACCTCTTCGCCACCACCAACGACCTCCATCCTAGCAAACTTCCACGCTTAGGATGGCTAATAATGTTTGTTAGGATGTTTAATATCATCAGTCATCAAATAAATTGTTTGCTACTTGAGGAACAGTGCGAGGAAAGGTATGCGATCTAATCCTGGATAATGGAAGTGTTGAAAACTTAATTTCTTCGAAGTTAGTTAGGGAAATTGGATCTTCCAACAGAACCTCACCCAAAGCAGTACAAGGTCAGCTGGATCAGGACAGGGCATGAAACTAGAATTGAAAGTTTCCAATTTCTATGAATTGAATGTTTAGTACTAAGGAAAGGTTCCAACTTCTATTGGAAAAGTTTATAAGGACTTAGTCACTTGCAATGTTGTGGATATGGAAGCTTGTCACATGATGCTTCATAGACACTGGCAATTCGATATGAATGCTATCTACCACTGCGGCGCTGCCATGTAAACACTTCTGAGTTTTTTTATGGAAAATCAAAAAGTGATTATGTTGCCACTTAAGGAATGGAAGGAGCTACTCAAGGCTGCAGGAAAGACTAGAGGCGAGTCTTCTTCAAGTGGGGAGCATGACTACAGCAACCTATTGAATAAGTACTTTCTCTTTCTGTTTTTAGCTTTGTGCAAGTTTCTAATCAGTAATTATCTTATTTCAAGTTTGTAAGCCCATAGGACCCATTATGTTCTAGTGGACCCCTTATGGGTGTGTTAGATATTTTGTTAATTCCACAGGCGATAAAAGCTAACCCTTGTATCAATTTCATAAACTACAATAGAGAATCAACTTGGTTGCCTATTTCTTTCTCTCTTTATTATTTGTAGTTAGGGTTTTGCTCCTAGATTGGAGTGCCAGTTCTTATTTATTTCTGGAGTGGATTCTTAGTATGGCTAGAGTTTATCAAATTCTGCTGCAGTACATTAATAAAATAATAAAATAAAGATGAATCATAAAACTTTAAAAAGAAAGAAAAATAACATAAACACAAGTAACATGGAAAAAGAAAGTAACAAGATAAAAAATGTGAGTAGTCTTACTTTAGAAGTTCCTCAATGTATGTCTTCCATAAGCTCAAAGACATCCCATGTTCATCTCCTACAAGAACCTTGAAAAGATTATGTGCTGTTGACCTATCAGCAACACCAGAAACAGCCGAAGCAATACGAACAAAAGCCTCTTCTCCGACCAGCTTTCTCTTCAAAGTCAACAAGGACAACAATCCAATTCAGAAGTACCTCCAAAAATTATATTGTCTCAAATGTTAAATCCAAAGCCTTTACAAGTACATTTTTCAGTAAAGTAAGATATCCATTATTTCAATAGATATATGTGATAACAATTAACAGCTGAAATATTGATGTGAAAGCATAATAAAAACCACCAACGTTTTGTAAATATTGATGAATTAATGAATTATTTCCACAATCACACAAGAAAACTGGTAACTTACCTCCAAAAAACAACTCATGCTGAACCTCTAAGGGTTCACATAAGAAGGTATTAAATTAGAATCATAAACAGCCAACCACTGAAAATTTGATACCTTGACACAGATCAGAAACTAGGGGTGTCAATGGATCGGTTCCAGATTGGTATTAAATTATACAAAAGTGGTTCCGGTTCCACAAGTAGTGGTCCCGGTCTCCCAGAACCAGAACAACTATTTTTGTGAGATGATAATGACTATCTTCGTGAACAACTTTGCTTATATTTGGCAAATAGATCCTTGGATACTTGATTAAACATGTAACAAAACATTATGGACGTTCAGTTCTACAATCCATATGATTCTTGATGACATATGAGTGTGAAGCATTAGACTGAGTCAAGCAGTGGGATTATCTCCTCTCTCTTACTTCTCTTTTCTCTTCTGACATTGCTTTTTCTTGGAATTCACACGTATATCTCAACATCAAATTTAATAACGTGTCAAGAACAAGAAGCTGGCGGTTTGAATTTTCCCATAGTAGATTACATTCAAATTGCCAAATTGGTACAATAAATTCTCTGCTATCCACAAGTGATTCATACAAGTATACGAAACAAAAGAAGTTTACAGATCAGACTCTAATCCAGTAGCACATTTCCAATGAAAAATCATCTTCCAAATTCTAAGTTTCTAATTAAATTAATTAAAAACTAATACTACTATATGTATAGGAGTATAGATTTGCACAAGTGATTGTTAGAAATGGGTCAATGATTGCTAAACGTAAAGCATGTAGAAAGTAAAACCTTCAAAGAAATCTCTGAAACATCAGCACATGAACCAATAGATTCACTATAAGGATACTCCCATGCAAGCATAGTTATGAAAATAAGCCTCCGGAATGCAGGTTCCTGTAACAAACCAAAATTATTGGATGAGAAAAAACCCTTAAGTGAAGATAACAATTGATAACAAAATTTAGGGGGTATAAACTTTTCCTGTTTCTTACCTTTCCTCTATAAATGGGAGTTTATATTTGTATTAGAAGTTCCAAGTCTCAAAAGAAACTTTAAGGATTTAACTACAGTATGACTGATTTTGACATAAAGAATCCTATCCTTGATTAGACACCCAACATTTTTATTTCCATATTGGGCCCCAGCCATTTTACCTAACAAAACCTTTTCAGATATAGTCTTATAATAGCTTTGGTAGTACCATGGTTATAAAGTAATATTAGAAGCTATAAGGGTATATATGCTGATCTGATTATAAATAAGAGAATGGGGAACAAATGCAATCCAATTCTGTATCTTGTTTTCTTATTTTCTAGCCTAGATTGCATCTATCTACATGGTATCAAAACATTTAGGGGCTTCCACGGTGAGCTTTGCGTTAAAAAGCTGCAGCCAGCAGCATTGTGTAGGTGTTTCTCAATGCTGCAACAAAACCTCACAATTCTGGTTCTAAGGCAGTTTTGCGAGGGTACTCTAGGGCTGTTGCAAGGGTAAGCATTCCAAAACCAGGCATTCAGTTTCTAACTTCGGTCCGCTTGTTCATTTTTCCACATTGTACCACAGCTTTGTCTCATCTTTTTTCCGGTGTCAGTTTGATGGGCGATGTTTATGGAAAAGTAAAACAAGGAAAAAAAAAAGATAAAAAGAGATGAATAAGAATTGTGGAATCAACACAAGGAAAATTATGGAATTAAAAAAATGAAACTCATTCTCCACAATCTCTTTCCAACAACCTTTTTATACTGTTATTTGAACAAACAAATTAGAAACAAAAGCGATCAACATCTTAATTATTAATAGATCAAATCATAAATTCCTTTTGTCATATCAGACTCATTCTCCACAATCTCTTTCCTAGTTGGGACGTCATGCTTGCATTGTGATGTTGGGGTTCCTATTTTTTTTGGTCTCTTTTGTATATGTTCCGGGTCTTTGACACTTTGTATTCTTTTTTCCTTCACTAATATATCTTTCTTGCTTACCTAGAAAAAATATATATTTTCATACCATACTCCTAATACTACAGACAACTTTCTTATAATATTAACTAAAGATAAATCTAATCCCAATCTAGATTAAGAAGTCCCATACTAGCTTCCTCCTTTTCCTTGATGCCACTTGTCCCATCATCGCTCCATTATCAAATTTCACACATTTCCAAATATATGAGAAGATTCCGACTTCCAAGGCAACCTGATGGTTTTTCTTAGGTCAAGGAACAGTGCAGTTTCGATCTTCTTATATAGTCACAGTAATTTTTATCTATCATGGATAAGCTGACTATTCATTCTATAGAGGAGAAATTCAGAAGGATGTTGCCCTTAGAATTAGATTTTGGTGGTTAAAATGGAATTGAAGTTCCTAACTGATGTAGTACCAACAATATGTGATCATGTTAAAGCAGCAATAAGACCAGTTATGCTTTCTGGACCATATTGTTGCAATATGTAACAAGGGCGTGGAAATGTGTTCGAGTAGGACATACAAAAAAAATAACTGTCTTGCCTATGTTACATAGATGTTGACAATAAAAAATCATAACAAATTGTGTTATCGATAAGAACAAAGATGAAATAAATGCACCTCACTTCAATAAACCCCCACAAACCTTCAAGGAAGGATGAAAATCAGAACTATCCCTTGACAAGAACCTAAAGCAGCAATACTCCACCAAGTGGCGGGCATCATAACGTAAAGATTCAGGAACAAGTGTTTCATAGATTTTCTGCATTTTCTGTCCTGTCAACCCATTCATCCTGCATGGGACAACTACAGAATTTCAGAGCATAAACTTTTATAAGAATGACAAAGAAACTAAATCAGTGCCTCTACAAGCTCCAAAGTTCGCACAAGATGTAGTTATGAAATAAGCTTATTCGTTATTCCCCAGTTGTTCACTAAAGAAATTTCTCAAGTGACTTCCACAAACCTTTAGAAAAGCCCATCTACCTAATTTGCTTTAAAAGAAAGCATGAGTTAATCCATAAGAATGCTAAACAGCATGGAATATAACCATTGGATGCTGTAAGTAAGTATTCCATCAGCATTCTTTTCTTTTTTTTGAAAAGGCACAAAAAAAAATTTTCTCCTTTAGGTACTATATCTGTTTGAATCTATTAGAATTTTCAACCAACAAAATATTTTGTTTGTGAACTCATAAAATCCTACTGAAAATACATATTTTCACCAAGACAAATCTATCCGATTATAAAGAAAATTTGTAAAAGTGAAGGTAAAGAACAGAAATACCTGCTGAATTGCTCAATGGAAACAATAGCAGCTAATGAAAGATTCCCATTTGGTGTTCTACTGTCAATTGTCTGTTCAGCAACGAAAACTTCTTCGATTTCTCTAGTATCCAACAAGGCCTTTTCGACATCAGTCTTTCCACTCGACCCCTTTTTTACAAGTGGAGCAGTAACTTCATTCAAAAAGCTCTGGGTCTTTAGAAGCCACAAGTTCCATTTTTCTTGAAGCAAATCTATCAATACAAATAAGTGTTTCAGATGGCTTAAACTGTAAAATCTCCATTAAATCAGAAAGAAGAGCTCTAAACACATCAATTGAACCCCGAATATCGACAGAACCTCGAATTCACATTGTACCCAATTCATTCAGCAAAAAAATAAAATAGCAGAGACTACTTATAAGTAGAATTAAGTGTTTCTAATGGCTTAAACTAGTACCCAATTTATCAATCATCCCAAAAATGACCAAACAAAAACAGGGTTTTCAGCAAAACCAGTAGAGACTACTTATAAGTAGTTAATTAAGGAAGAAATTTTAACTCTCTAGACATAATGAGACATACTTGCATCGATTTCGTTTAATTTCCACTTGTCGCCAAAAGATTGGGCGACGAGCTTGAGACGGAACTTTTCCTGTGGATTGTTTCTTGGAGAGAATCCGAACTTGCCAAAATCCCTAAGTGGGATTAAGGAAATTGGTGATGGGTTGGGTGGAGTGGTTAAGGAGAATTCGAAATGCATCTTTCTCAGGGGAAGAGAGAGAGAGGAGAGAGAAGATACCTTTTTGGTCTCTCGACACTTTTTTTTTTTTTCTTTTTCTTTTTCTTTTTCTTTATCAATAGTTTTGATTATAATCAATCACTGTTTGAACTGTAAAGTTGGGTTGATCTTTCTTTGAATCTTTTACTAAAAACCCCAAAAGTTTTGATATAAAACACTGTTTTGAATTAACGTGGCTCCATCTTTTGAATCTACTTACTAACCATGAACTTGATTTTACTTTCTTCTTTTTTTTCTTACAGAATGGAACGGCTTACAGCCTTATATGTACATGTTATATATACAGACTCACGTGGGGTCCACATGAGGTTGATCTAAGGGCTGAGTTTTTATGAAGATGTTCTCCCCACCACGTGGATCATCTTCACAAAAAATCAGTCCATTCTAAAACTTCTAGCCCCATCAAAAATTGATCGGAAGTTGATTAAAAATTAACGGTGAAAAATGAACGATGAAAAAAAGAGTCAATTTTTTATGGGGTTAGAAGTTTTAGAATGAACTTATTTTTGGAGAAGATGATCTACGTGACGAAGAGAACATTCTCACAAAAAATCAGACCTTAGATCAGCCTCATGTGGGCCCCACAAGAGCCTGTACACGTAACCTGTACGTATAAGGCTGTAAGCCGATCCGGACTCTTTTTCTTATTCTTTTTCTTTACCTCTTGGCTCTTGCTGTACTTATTATACACACACAAGCCACACGCGCGTAGTGCTTGTGAATTAGGAAGGGAAACTTGACCCAGCTCGATTCATGGATTGGTTCGGCGCCCTTCATATAAATTAGAGTCCTCATACAAGACTAGTTTTTCCTCTACGCACTGGTTGTTCTCCTCTTCAAGTTTGGTTTTTAGGAGGTTTTGGGAGTAACATCTGCTGCAAACCCTATAACTTCAAAAAAATGTACCTTGTCTTCTTCATTTTCTTTGTCTCTCTCTAAATCGAAGCTAGGATCTATTTCTCTCTTTTTTTCCAGTATTCTTCTCTTCTAATTAATCAGACTCTTCATCGACAGCCCTCACCAAGTTCGCAGATTCTTCATTTGCCTCCTTCTAAATCCTCACCGAACTTTGCCTAACATTGTCGTCCTCATCGCATCACCTCTCTCTCTATCTCTCTGTTTTATGTTTAAATGTTTACAGAGGAGATCACATCCAAACTTCAAAACAGTTACTACAATGGCTAGGGCGATTCTAGTTTTAAATTAGGTTATAGCTATGATCTCACTGAACAACAACCTTAGAGGGAAATGGGCGGTGGAAACCCAAGTTCATCAAAATGGCTGGAGGAGATCGTAGCTGAGACCCATCTACAAACATTAAATCTTCATCTTTCAACAAAGATTCTAGGGTTGGATATAATATGTAAGCTTTTTTTTTTCTCTCTCTCTCTTATACTAGGGTTTGATTGCATCATAGTATTTGTGAAAGTCTTTCCTACCTAATTTGAGTTTTCACCAGCAGGAAGTCATCCCCAAATTGAATTGTTATATCTTTGTTCTAAAACTTGATGAATTTGAGGCTTTGGCAAAGATGAAAAAAGTTGTGGCTAGATTATGAGTCTCTGGATGGCTTGATCAGGTGTGGTCTTTTTGCATCGGTTACCAATTTTACTGAAAATTTTTATAGACTAAATATTATTGATGTTGAAACTTGAAATCTAAATTTTGAGTTGATTGTTTTCCTATGCGTTAAATGATTATTGATGCCATTTTCTTAAAAATTAGTTTAATAGCTAATGGTTTAGTCATTTAATTAACAAAACAAAAGTGTAGTGTGATTAGTTCCTTTTTTCGGTTCTTATTGTATAAGAGAGTGTTACGGAGTCCTATTAGATATGTTACTTGTACTCTTGGAAGAGCTACTACTCAGCTTGATCTTTGCAAGTGTAATCTTGTTCGTACCCTCTCATTTTATCCATTAACATCTTCAGATATGTTATATGTTCTTAATATTACTATGAATTCATTTACTTTGAATTCATCTTCTTCACTTTTACAACTCCCACTTGGATTAAAATTGTTTGATCTATCATCTACTGGATTAGCTGGTCTTGTTCCTTCTAACATTTTCTCCAAGTATTCCAATCTTGTTTATATAAATCCCCCTCACGTCAATCTAACTAGTTTGTTACCTGAAAATCTATTAGAGAATTCAGATAAGCTGCAGGTTCTTGATCTCTCTTTTAACAATCTATCAGGGGATCCATTTCGAGTCTAAAGTTCGAAAACCCCTGCACTGGTTTGTTGCATCTTGAACTACTCTACGCAAATGCATCTTATGGTCTTCTCGTGTCTTGGAGTAAATTAGGATGTCGTTAATGAAGACGATCACGAACTAATCCAAAAAGTCTATGAAAACCCAATTCATCAGATCCATAAATACTGTTGGTGCATTAGTAAGCCCAAATGGCATTACCAAAAACTAATAAGACCCATCAAAAATGATGCCTTAGGTATGTCTTGTTCTCGGACTCTAAGCTGATGATAACCCGACCTTAAGTCTATCTTAGAGAACCATTGTGTTCCCTTAAGCTGATCAAACAGATCATCTATCCTAGGCAAAGGATACTTATTCCTAGCCGTAACCTTGTTAAGTTCCTGGTTGTCTATATATAGTCTCATAAACCCATCTTTATTCTTTACAAAAAGAACAGGTGCACCCTAAGGTGACGAACTACGTCGTATAAAATACTGAGCCAATAACTGGTCTATCTGGTTCTTCAACTCTTTCATCTATATGGGATCCATCCGATAAGGGGTCTTAGCAATCGGTTTCGTGCCCAGAAACAGCTCCAAGCAGAGTTCTATCTCTCTGTAAGGTGGTAAACCTGGGACATTGCCAAATACATCGCAGTATTCGCGTACCACAAGAATCGATTCAAGCTCTCTGCCTTCAACCGAATGCTCTAATATATCCACAAAGCACAAGTGTGTCTATCAAGACCACATCCTTACGACAATGACAACACGTATGTCGTTTCCTCTGGTATGGAAAATGTTACCATTTTTGCGTAACAATCCAACTTCGCATGGTATACAACAAGCTAATCCATGCCTAGTATAACATGAAAGCCCTCTAGACCTAACACATAAAGATCTGAGGCAAAATTTAGTTTTCCTAATCTAATAACACAACCCTTGCATACTAGTTATGTTAGTACTGTCCTTCCCATAGGTAACATAACAGAGAAAGGGTAATCACATTTTTTCGGCGTAAGTATCAAAGTGTCTAAAAACATATGAGATATAAAGGAATGTGAAGCTCCTACCTTCTACTATTCCCTCTGGCACTCTCGCATCCCTCGGTACTATAACATAGGCTCTACCCTAATGTTGTCCCCGTGGCTAACCCTACGGCTGTCTTTCCTGATTAGGTGCAGGTATAGCTGGCTGAGGTCAAGTTTGAGCCTATCCATTCTATCTAGGCTGTTGATTCTGCCTATCCCCTTGTGTTCCATTCCCGTGTGGACAATCCGCTGCTCTGTGTCCTATCTCAACATAAGAGCAAGGTCCTTTAATCACACGCCTATTGCCCCCTTCAGTTCTCACTGCTTTGGGTTATGCATAAACTACTACGCCAGTGTTCTTGTCCACAGTTCGCTACCTCTTCCTCGGTTGTCCTGATTCTTTCCTTACTTTCCTTGACTGTTCTTTTGATCACGCTTGTCTGCAGACTTTGTCTCAACTTTCTCACTCCTCTTCCGGCGTGCCTCTTGGATTTTCTGATCGTGAAGTCGTGCACATTCTACAACCTTAGAAAACGTACCAAAACTCGGCTGCCCAATGATATACTTAGAGATCTACCGATTCAGTCCTCTTAGGAACTTCAGTATCTTACTCTGCTCAGTCGGAATAAGACTTGGTGCATACAAGGCTAGCCTGGAGAACTCTCTCTCATACTCAACCACTGTCTGGTCTTCTTTCTATCTCAAGTCTTAGAAATCTTTTTCCATCACCATACGTGCACTTTGAGGAAAGTACTGGTCAAAGAACATCACTTGGAACTGCCGCCAAGTTAAGGTAGTAGTATCCAGATCCTGAAATCGAGACTCCCACCAATCCAGTGCGTCATCTATAAGTTAAAAAGCTGCAAACCTCTACTTATACTCTTCCGAACACTTGAAGGTCCTAAAGGTCTTCTCTATCTCCTTAATCCACTTATGAGCCACTAACGGATATGTAGAACCCCCAAAAGTTCGTGGCTTCAAACTCAAGAAGTGCTTGTGTAACTCAAGCCATGTAGGTGCTACTGGTCCCTTAGCACCCAAACGTGCATCCAACCTAGCATCCACTATAGCTCCCACTGACTCCGTGATTAATTATCATAACATCGTCCACTCCGGCATCTGAGGGTTGACACCTTCTGCCCGATTTTGACCTAATCCTTGCCCGATCTCTCCCTGTTGTGGTGGTGGAGGAACCTCGGGTTGTGGTGCATTCACCTCATCTATAGGTACATCAACATCGTTCCCATGTGCATCCCTACCTCCTCGTCGACCACCCTTACCTCTCGCTTTCCTCCCAGATTTTTGAGATACACGAAAAAAAGAGGATGAGAAACTGAACTAAGTCTATTGTTATCCAAGCCAAACAACAAGTAATAAGTAAACAGTTCATTCAAGTGCATTCTTAACTTTGTGCCTAACGTGTCACAAGCAAACATCCTTACTCAACACAACTCCCTCTAGGACTTTGAACCTAAAGCACTGATACTAACTATAATGCCCCGCCCTCACATTTTAGGTCTGCAACCCTTACTCAATGAGAACTGGGCATTCCTGCAGAACCATCAACAACCTGTAGCTCTAGGGTGTACGCGTTACACCAAGCTAAACAAGAAGCTTGCACCCATATTCAAGATAAGAGTAAAATAAAACGGAATAGTACTTTATTAACTTAAAGATAAGCTATCAAATTAACAAATGAATAAATATATATTCTCAAGAATTATAGACTAAACATGTGGCTAAACCAAACTAAACTTAAATCAAAGAATATCATATGTCTTTACGGAACTCTAGGAAGTCTCTGAAGACTTATTCTTGCCTTTCAGGTACTCCGCATCTTCCGAGGATTTGCCTATTGACATGGACGTGTAAAATAATAGTGAAAGGTCAAAACCTAGCCAGCAAGATCATTAGTTCCCTTGGCTTAGATTCGGGATAACTATATACTTCACATGTGTAAGTGGATTAACATAAAGCATAACATAAGTTTTGACAGCAAAGTACATCAAAGAAAAGATATTCATAAGATTCACGGCTGTTGTATTTTCTAATCTTCAGTTAAGATTAGATTCTCAAAAAAAAGTGGTGTCTTCTAGTTATTACCCACGTTTCACCCGTCCCTGTAGTTCACTCGAGACATTAGCCGTGCACCTCGCGAATCCGATGAGCAGTCTCAAAATCTGTCCCCCAAACACTGGTAACCCTAGCGATGTTACTTACGTGTCAAGTGATTCAATAGATCTCACTTGGTAATTTCGTAGACCTTGCTTAAAAGGGTAGGATCAGACCTATGCATGACCTAAGCTATGTTTGTATACAAGCCAAACAAGTAGTTTAAACACACGTCAAGCTTATGAAGGTTTCAGTCATGTTATATGTGTCCGCATATGTTCATCATCATAGATATATTTCAAAAGTAGTTTAGATATGCATTATATGCTCTTAAACACATATATTCATATAATATGTATGTTATACATCATGATAGCGTGTTTGGTATGGTATCGATACCTGCCCTAGGGTATCGATACAACCTGAGCCAGGTATCGATACTGGCCCCACCTATTGGTCAGGTTTTAGCCGGTATCGATGCTCACTTTGTGGGTATCGATACCCCCTGGGTTTTTCTGCAATTTTGGGTTTTGTTCTTTAACAAAACTCCATGGAAACTTGGTTTTTCTCACCTGTAACGTTAGGGAATCATGTATTCATCAAATATTCATAGATTCCATGCATTCTAACCCTTAGAAAACACACACACATCATACGATCATGGATTACATGCTTTCAATTATTAAAAAATCGTGTAATCAACACATAAACTAGGTTTCAAGCAAGAATTCAATACGTAAGCATTAAAACAACATAGACAACCTAATCTACACCAAAGGAGCAAGTTATTACTTGTTTTGAATCGAGAATGCTTCTGAAACGCGAGGAAGAATAAGTGAAACCTCTGCAACTTGATGCATGCACCCTCTTCTCTCATGCACGCTGTAACACTGGAGAATTTATTTCCTTCATATTGTGGAGTGGACCAAAGATGGGCCCAAGCCCATGGGTCGAGACTAGTCCTGAAATTCTGGACTAACCAGTGTGTTTGTTGTCAAAAATCTATGTGTTAATTCCATAGGGGTTGAATAAACGAGTCCCTTGCCTATGTACATGATTTCATGCATGCATAAATTTATTGTACAAGTGTTTAAATAGTAAATATTAATATTTATGTTGAGATGGAATTATGAATATATGTGCGGGAAGAGAGAAGTGGACCCCACATTGAAGAAAAATTATAAATTGCTATGATTTTATGTGAAAATATGTCAGTATAAAATACATATTCATATAAGGAAGAGAGAAGTGGACCCCACATTGAAGAAATACTATAGATTTCTATGATTTCATGTGAGAATATGTTGGCATGATATATATATATATATATATATATATAAAAGCATTTACATATATATATGCATGTGAGTACTTAAATAATTGGAAAATATTGTTAGGATCGCATAAATTATAATGCATGCAAGTTTTTAATANATATATATATATATATATTCATATATTTAAAAGCATTTACATATATATATGCATGTGAGTACTTAAATAATTGGAAAATATTGTTAGGATCGCATAAATTATAATGCATGCAAGTTTTTAATAGTATGATGGGTCCCACATGATGGGAAGCGTTGGAAAGAGAGAAAGAGAGAGAGAAAACGAGAGAGCGAGAGAGAGAGAGAAAGAGAAATCGACCATCTCTCTCTCCTATTACATGTAATTGTTGCCTAAATAATTTCTTACAAAAAAAATAATAATTATGACATGCATGGGTCTATATGGTTAGTATTCATTGATTGAGAAGATATTCATATAAATGGAAGGTTTGAAAAACAACCTATGAGAATATCTTCTTCAAATTCTAACATGTGACTAAAATATCAAAGAATAACTACCAAGTTTAGAATGGTATCTAGGTAAGGAAATAAATTCAAAATTTGAATTTATTTGTGGAACTACTTTTGGTTAGCTCATTTTGTATATATTGTAAATACCTTATTAGCAATATTTCCTTTTCTAAGACCAATGACAAGAGGTGCTAGCCGTTAGATTAACTTGATGAATTAAGATTGGTTAAATGATTCAAGGGTTGACCTAATATATGACTTGGTCGATCTACCATAATGGGAAGATCTAACCGAATATAAATTAGACCATTAAATTCCCAAAACTTACCTATTATGTATAGATGGCACCAAATTAAGAAAGATTTGCCCACCAAGTTGGAATTAAACTCATGGTGAAAAACACCAACCTTAGGATTCATTTTTTATGGACACGTGTCTAGCTCTAGATGACTTTGAACATCATGATTTTGTGAACATGCAACACATACTAGCATACCATTTTGAATGATGAAAAAATACCAAAGATAGATGAAATTTTGGAAAGGAAGGTGGGATGGAGAAGATATCGATTTTGAGAGAGAGAGAGAGATGGGCTGTCCAAGTTCGATCTCTACCCTCCCTCTCTTTCTCTCATTCTTCCATTCGGTTAGAAAAGAAAAAAAAAAGAGAAAAGAAAACCCACATAAAACTAGCCGATCCCTTCCCTTTCCTCTAAACCATCTCATCTCCTCACACACCATTATCCTCTATTAAACTTAAGCCAAGGAAGAAGTGAAGAAGAAGGAGAACCAAAGAGAAACAGGAGATATCATCTTCCCAATCACAAACTAGATCACGGTTAAGGTAGGAAGAAAACTAGTTTAAGATTATTTGTGTAACTTTCTTATAATCTTATGTGTACATATTAATCTATTATGCTTGATTTAAATCGATCTTGATGTGGAAATTTATTTTTATGGATTTGAAGTTGTATTTCAATAGCATGATGAAGTGAATATGATTAAATCGATCTTGATATGGATATTTATTTTCATGGACTTGAAGTTTTATTTCCAATAGCATGATGAAGTGAATATGATGTATGATGATGACAAGCCGATTTTTATATGGTGATGTGTGTCGATATCAAGATGATGATTGCATGCGTATTACATGTTTGTGTGTAGAAAATACACGTTGAATGCATGATCACTTGTGAAATTAGAAAAACATGTAATAAGAAAATAAGAGAAATATTGAATCTATATTATTTGTGCCTTTTAGGGCACCTTATGGCGATACCCCATGATGGGTTCTCCACGGAAGACGATCTCACGATCGTGGGTGGCACCCATAACAGCCTTATGATTTAAAAATCGTAAAGAGAATAAAGCTATAAAAAAGACCACGCTTTTCTGGCTATGTACTGTTGCTGAATGCATATACATGTTATTTTGTGTTGCTGTAAGCTTATTAAAAAGCGTTGTTTATGCTGTTCCATCATGCTTATGTGATGATTTATGCAAGATAACATGTGATAATGATTATGCTGCGATATAGAATACATATATATATATTGTGGGAATGTTTTGGTTACATTCTCAAGATGATATAAGCCATGATATGTTGCTGTCAGATGGTTTAAAAAGCGTGGCAGATCATAGTTGGAGCATTAAATGCCACAAATGCTAAACAGTATTGATGGTGGGGACATGGAATGCATGTATATGAGGTTTGGTGTAAAACTTCATGTTTTTCCCAATAATTTGAAGTTATAAAGGCTGTTGTCACGTAAGTAAAAAAGCAGAACAGAATTATGAAATGTAGTGTACATGTCATAAATGTTGGTGATGATCATGAACACACCTTGTTATGGCTTGGAGTTGTCTTGTGGGATACCCAAGAGCGTTTTCAGGTCATTCTAGGCTTGGAAAGTAATGGGTAAAGTTAATTATTACCCACGTTGCATGTGTTGTAGGTAAGGTGAGTCAGTTGGATTCTTCTTTACGAGAATCCAACAGGGTTATGGAGTAAGTATAGACATGTATTTTATTTTAAATAGTTCTTTCTACAGAGTTTAAACTCATTTGTTTTTCTCTTACTCTTTACACATTCAAGAGTTGGGACATCGAGTGGATCGTAGACTTACGGGGAATTTACTTGGTTTCGAATTACGGAGTAGGTTATTTTACTTCGAGAGAACACTACTATAAATACCACTGCTTATGCAGGGGATGGGACATTTGAATTTCATACTCGTATGATTTGATCTCGAAGAATATTTGGATAAGGATTATTTCCTGAGTGTTTTTCATTAGATTATGGTTTGATGGTAGTATTCTTTCCTCTTGAGAAAGAGACCTTATCTTACAAAGGATATGCAGATATGGTTTTTCATTAAATATTTCTCCATAGTATGAGAGTACTTTTGATCTAGAACATAAATAAAAAATTTAAATGCTTTTGTGATGAACCAAGAATGAATCTTGAGAAAAACTTCTATTTTTAAAAGAAATATTTTCAAATGTGAGAAACTGTAATGGAGAGAGGGTTGTGGAGTATTTGAGGGTACTTTTGATCTCTCATTAAAATCATTTATTTACTGAATTGAATTGTAAGGAATTTATGTTTCATAGATTGAGTATTGTTGAACTAGTATAGAACATTTAAATTCTTATCGTATAAAAAAAAATTTACATTTCAACTTGGACTGGACATAGAATTATTTTTTTACTGTGTTTTGGATCTTGAAAATAACGGATTTGGAAACCCAATTTTTGTGAAGTAGAAAGGTGATTGTATGACTTAAAAATCTTTTTTTCCTAACGGACTGGGCTTTGATTCTAGTGGACCGGGTATGGATCATGGGCTCAAGGGTTGGGTCGTGACACACGCGCACCCTCTTTGATCAACCTTCAAGAGAAGCTTTAAGTTTCTCTGCCTCCCAGCCCTAGCCGAACTCTCTGTCTTCCTCTCTCTTCTGGTTGACTAGAACCCTAAACGGGTTATAATAAGGTTAGTTTTTATATTTAAATCACCTCCTACAAGTCCCAACCTTCCTAAATACTAATGGGGTGACTTTAATAAAGGTAGGCTGCCCCCAAGATTAGTAACTTTAAAAGAAAAGGGTATTACAGTGATCCTTCGGGAAAACGAGGGTATTACAGTGATCCTTCATGAAGATTTTGAGGATATTTGGGAAAACGAGGGAGAGAGGCTCGAAGATCTGAGTAAAACATCACTCTCCCTACTCTCTATCTCATATACACACATTCTATAGGGTCTGTGCTTGAAATCTAGGGTTTTTAAGAAAAATGTGTTGCAGGTTTAGAGTCGATACTTGTTTTAATTCGATCATTGTCGTCAAATTTTTTGTTTAGTTATCTGTGGGCACTTTGGGATTTTCGTCTTATTAGCTAAACAAGAAGTGAAGTAGCTTGAAGAGTGCTCCGAGTTTTCATCTCTGTTTCATCGAGGGTTCAATTTTGTTTCAAGTTGCAGTAAGAGATCCATTCCCTATTTTTTAATTCGCATTTGTTTGTCTTCTATTATATTTGATTATCTCTTCAGTATATGTTTTGTGTTTTCTAAGCCCTGCAATTTTGTTACCAATCAAAGGGAATAAACTAGAAATTGGGTACTGATTATGTCTAACTCTGATATTAACCCAAATTTTTTTTTTTTAGAAATCAACACAAGTTGGTTAATTAGTTTGGTTATGATAGGTTACTAATTAAAAAACGCAGATTGATTCAGAAAGTACTGCTTTAGATGTATAGAAATTGTTATAGTTCGATTATGATGGGTTATGTTATTCCCATCATAACTTCTTTCCTTGTGTTTTTGTGATGTAGATTAACAAGATTTCTTGTGGCTCTGTAAATTTTTGCTCCTCTTATATATTTATAGATAGGTTGCTACTGAACTTTAGGTCGATACCATTTATCATCGATTTGCTACTCTTGTATATTTATGTGATGATTTATGCAAATGTTTCAAATTCCCAAAATTGCACATATAGTATTGAAACAAGTGGAATTGATTATACTTTGGTTAGGTAATTTGGCACTTATCCTCAAATTGTTGGATGTGTCTCTTTCATTTCTTTGATTCTTGAGGAAAACTCAATCTTATTTCTTGTTTATTCACGTGTGTTAATCTATGTTAAAATGTACATGATGTCACACCCCAATTTTCGGAACTCTAAAATCCGACCTGATTTACTGTGTCTGAAAAGCGAGGCATGAGAAGTGTAAAAGAAGTGTAAGTTAAAACAGTGAATGATTTTTTTTGAAAGATAAATTTAAAAAATTTAATGAATGGTCAATTCTAATCAACTTTGATTACTATTTAGTCAAGTCAAATTCAAAACTATTTAGAAGTAATTTCCGCTGTCAACTACACCTACTTTAGTAAAATGGTCATAATTTCTTAACCATAAATCAAAATTATACAAAGAAACTCATTCTGGAAAATACATTTAAAGTTCTACAACTTTCCTAGAAATGGTCGGAGGCCAATTCGTATTATAAAGTACTCAAAACTAAGTCTGACGATTACTAACATATATGTATATATTTTCAGAAAAATAAATTTTAGATTTCAAATAATACCCAGAAATCAGTAATTTAAAACTGAAATTAGTCTCTAAATAGACATCCAAAATACATGATATAATGCCATTTTGAAAAGAAAAAATTGAAACTTTATTTGTTGCAGAAATAGACCTTGATCAATTTTGGGTGGAACATACCAAAAAATGTACTTTTAAAAATCCGACAGTAATAAATATGAAGTTTATACAATATTGTATAAAACATAATTACTTCAGTTCATTGACATGAAAATTAAATGCAAATTAATACAACATTTGCTTAATTCTAATTCTAACATAAAAGCACATGATGATAATAATACATATCATAATTCTCACAAACAACCCATAATCCCAAGTGATATCGTAGTAATTATTCTTCAAATATAATATAACACATACTAACTCAAGAGATCCAAGCTATCTCTTTGAACCGCACCTCCTAAAATCTTTCGCCCTTAACTTGATCTATAGGGGGAAAATATTGGGTGAGTAAAACTCAGTAGGTGCAAACTATCAAAAAATACTAGATTCGAAACATGGAAAAACCACCATATTAATGCACCAAGAAGAGATCTTTCTTTTTAATTTTTTAATAATTAACCATTATTTTAGGTCCCATTACATCGGTTTCCACTGTTTCCTCAAGTCGGAAAACAACGGTACCTACAGGTGTTATGGGGGTCTCCCATTACCGATACAATTTAGATTTATTTTTGATCAAGATAACAAGTTATTAATAAACTTCCATTAATTCATTTTCATGAATAGAACATCAATCCTTACATTAAGCAAATGAATGTAACCATGCAAGATAAATACATTTCATATGCATTTTATAACAAAAGCATAAAATAAGATTTTAGTTATAGTAGGGATCCCAACTACCTAATTTATAATTTTTGGATGTGATGATGTAAATCCTTGAATTTCTAATAATCTTGATGATAGTATGGTATAGATGATAAAGTGATAGATCTAGAGAATATGAGAGAGACTATGTTATGAAGATGGGAAGAAAAGAAGTATGGTGGGAAGAGAAATGGGAGGTGTTAAAGAGATGTAAGATAATGAGAGAATGAGAAAAAATGGGTGTTTGAGGGAAGAAGAAGGGCCTTTATATAGTTTTTTTTCGGTTACCGTAGAGATTGGAATTACTTTGCAAATAGTGACAACTGTACAAATTATGGCTAATTGCGGCTACTGTACAAAATGCGGCTACTGTAGCGGCGGCTGTACTGTAGCGGAGACTTTTACTGTAGCCATGCGTACTATTTTTGTTTGTTTGTCCTTCTTCTTCTTTTTTTTTTATAATATATATACTAAACTCTGTATATTGATTACGTATACGTCACTATTCATTTATATAGTACTATTCACTCATGACATAAAATACTTGCTTTACTTTACTTGTAAATCTAATTCATGTAGTACAATGTGGTACTAAGCATACATATCATATTGTTACATATATGATACTATTCACGTATATATGTTACTGTTCATATATACGGTACTATTCATAAAACACTATTCATCAAATTCTGTTACTAGACTATAATTTGTGAAATACTATTTGTAGAACTCTATTCATCCGGTACTATTTATATGTACGTATATTTCAACATTTGTTATGTAGTACCATACAACCATGCTTTCATGTAAGCACTGTAAGCAATTACTATTTGTATATTACTATTCATGTAATACTATTCATCAATATATTTTATTTAATACCATGTAACCTACTATGAATGTATGGTTTGTGTGAGAAATTTTTTATTTTTTTAGTCAATTTGAACATACCTGATTAAGAATACTTAAAACTTGGGTACCCACTTGATTATTCGGGTCAAATGTGGAACGTTCATTATAAAAATTTCTAGGGTGTTACATCCTTACCCCCTAAAAAGAATTTCGTCCTGAAATTAAAAACTATTAAAGCTTAAAACATACCTAGAAATAATTCAGGGTATTTTGTCCGCATTTCGAACTCAAGCTCACATGTGTCTTCTTCAGTCCCATGATGTTGCCAAAGTACTTTGACAAGTTGTATCTTCTTTGCACGAAGTTCACGTTCTTTGTAATGCCCCGTACCCAAAACACGGGACATTACCATCAGTCTACAAAGAAACTCAAATCCGACAGAGTCTCCCCTGTAAACTGGACCTTTTGTCACCTGATAAGCATAGTGCATACAAAAATATACACAGCGGAAGCAAATAAAACTAAATGTATACACAAGAATTTGCCACCCATAATTCTTTTCTTCAATTTAAATCCCAACATAAGACCAGGAGGCACCTGTTAACACAAGTTCATCTATTCGAAAGCTACCCTGTACACCAACCATTATGTTCCACATTTCATTGATATTAAGTATACTGGTGATAACATATGTATATATTTAAGTTTGGTTCTCTATCATAAGATATATATATAACAGCAAAAGAAACTAGTAAAGTTGTAAAATTACAAAACATAGTCTCTAAAAATAACCCAATGGGACAGACATCCAGCTCTGTGACATAACTGATAGGAACCTACACAAAGATAACAAAATGGGCTCCCTCATCTCAAACAACTCGTCACAGAACCACTTGGGATCCTACCATGATCCTGAAATGCCAACTGTAAAACCACAAGAATAAATTGGGTGAGAAACTCAGTAGGTAGATCAACCATCCTAATATCATCACATGCAACGATTAATCCAATAACATCTCAAAAGCATTTGTAAAAGCAATGCATACTATATAGTTGATTGAAACATCAAAGAAAATCCTGCATATACATATACAAACAATGGTAGTGCATTTCTTATAGCATAGCTAAGGAACACGACTAGAGTAAACCCTAGTCAGATCAACACCAGTGTCCGGATACCCTCGACAGACACTGGTAAGCCACGTGTCTGGATACCCTCAATAGATAACGCAACAAAGTAGCGTCCGGATACCCTCAACGGACGTGTCCGGATACCCTCAACGGACAACATGCGCATAAGTAACATCAACACCAGTGTCTGGATACCCTCGACAGACACTAGTAAGCTACATGCCCGGATATCCTCAACAGACAACGTAGCTCAAGTAACGTCCGGATACCCTCAACGGACAAAGCGCGCATAAGTCGACGACGACAGACTAAATAAGGGCCCCTATTAATCCAGAGAAAGAGCTCCTTACTCCTCTCTCGCGTCTAACACCCATCGGGCAAACGTGTGAATCCTCTGCTAAACTAGCTACTCAACACCACCAACAAACATGGTTTACCAAGAAACGATCATGACTTCCCAGACTTCAATAGATGCACCCATCTCTTTGGCGTCCCGTTTCACCAGAGAGGTAAGAACTCCTAGCGACGTCTCAGATGACGTGTTACTTCCGGTCCATGACACTTCATCCTACAGGAAGTCTCTAACCTTTCATTGGCTTACCTCGATGATAGAGTATACTTAATATAAATGTCTTGTTTCTTTTAAGTTAAAGTTCGAAAACCATTTTGAAATCCTTTTGAAACCTGATATTCTTTTGGATAGAAATTTCCTTTTGAAAATCCATCTTTTTGAAAACTCATACATCACAATAGCAGGTGCGACTAGCCCTAAAGGTACGGCAATCCAAGTCAAAATAATACAGGCACTAGTCTACCAAAAGCGTACACAGTTATCCTTTGCACCAAGAAAATCCATCATACGTGGAAACTTAAAACAAAGTCCCAATATTACAAAAGCCTTCTAAAAAACACCATACATGATATTCCAGCATAAGTTTCCTCTCTTTGCATAAGACATGTTTTACAAAATCAAAGGTCATTGTGAATCACCATTCATGCGAAATGTTCGTAAAACATGATAAGTTGTTAAGCATGCATCATTTGTCATAACAAGAATTTTCAAAGTAAAAAACAATAACAAGTTCTAAAGTTTTCTTCATCACGATTATCAATTGTTATCTAAAGTCACATGCCATGCCTTGGATACAAAATACATACATATTAGTTCGAAACATGCATTTAAAAATAGTTGGGTGTTATTAAGATGAATTGACCACCTACTTCTAGTGATAAGGAAACTGATCCTCCTCACCCAGAGAGTCAGCAACACCCAGCTCACCAGTTGGAGAAGAAAAACAAGGGAGATGAAAGTAAGGTTCTAGTACTTAGAACCAACAAGTCGAATAAATAGAAGAGGAACAATAAAATCAAGAAACACCAACGACTTAGAGTACTACTCTAAACCTCACGAGTTAGTAGGATTAGTACTACTCCTACTTCAAACATCTCTAANTTTTACAAAATCAAAGGTCATTGTGAATCACCATTCATGCGAAATGTTCGTAAAACATGATAAGTTGTTAAGCATGCATCATTTGTCATAACAAGTATTTTCCAAGTAAAATACAATAACAAGTTCTAAAGTTTTCTTCATCACGATTATCATTTGTTATCTAAAGTCACATGCCATGCCTTGGATACAAAATACATACATATTAGTTCGAAACATGCATTTAAAAATAGTTGGGTGTTATTAAGATGAATTGACCACCTACTTCTAGTGATAAGGAAACTGATCCTCCTCACCCAGAGAGTCAGCAACACCCAGCTCACCAGTTGGAGAAGAAAAACAAGGGAGATGAAAGTAAGGTTCTAGTACTTAGAACCAACAAGTCGAATAAATAGAAGAGGAACAATAAAATCAAGAAACACCAACGACTTAGAGTACTACTCTAAACCTCACGAGTTAGTAGGATTAGTACTACTCCTACTTCAAACATCTCTAATCAACCCATTTCCACCGAAAGACAAGATAGGATTATCACTTAAGCCTCAAATAATGTGAACTTCATTGTTGCTCTCTAATGAAATAAAATTCCTCAAAATAGTACAAAAAGATAACCTATCCCATAAATCCCATCTTTAGCTTAAGATTGATCTTCATAGTCTTCAACATGATAGTTCTATCTAAAATAACTTAGATTCATTACCCACTATCACCAAGTTGAATTACATATGAATCTTCAAAAATTTCATACACCATCATCATCAAATTTCTAGACCCAAACTCAAGGTTCCATTGGAATCATCAAAATCCCCATACAAGGTGTAATTTCCTACCAAGCATTAGCATATAAAATTCTAGAGTTATATCATCACAATTTCCATGCTGGAATCTAAAATAATTAAATTCCATCTTTGAATTTCATTTCAGAACTTCATATTGTTTCTAAAACACCAACTAAAGGCCAAAACCATGGTCATCTTTACCATTACATTCCCATAAAAATTTAGCTACACAAAACAGTCCNCTCTTATCACCTTAGTAATTTTTAATTAGGTGATTGTGTGATCCTTCACCATAGTCACATTGACATACGGTTAAATTCATTAACCGTAGGGTGAAGTTAGACTTTCAAATGCATGTGGAGCAAAACCCTGGGTTATTTACAAATGAAAACAGCTGAAATCTAAAGGTTTTTGGGCTAAAACTTACCCAAAAGAACTGAAGAAAGATGGGGGAAAGGATTGGGGCCGATCTCCCCTTCCTCTCCTTCCTTCTTCTTTTCTTCTTCTCCTTCTTCCTCCGGCGTTTTCTACTGGTCCCCCTTTTTCTTCTTCTTCTCCCTGCAGCTGGGACGGCAGCTGCTGCTGCTCCCTTCTTCTTCTCCGGCAGCAGCCGCTGCCCTCCTTCCTCTCTCTCTCTCTCATCGATCTCTCTCTGTCTCTCCTTCTCTCTCAGCTCTCTCTCAACTCTCTGCCTCTCTCGGTCTCTCAGTCTCTCTTTCTCTCTCAGCTCTCTGCCTCTTTCTCTCTCTCTGTCTCTCAGTCTCTCTCTCTCTCTCTCTCTCTCTCTCTCTCTCTCTCTCTCCCTCGGTCTCTCAGTCTTTCTTTCTCTCTCTCAACTCTCTGCCTCTCTCTTTCTCTCGGTCTCTCAGTCTCTCTTTCTCTGTCTCGGTCTCTCTCTCCCTCTTTTTCTTCTTTTCTTTCTTTTTTCTTTTTTTTTTTGATCAGCATATAGCTGATTGGGGGAGAGGGTGGTGGTGGCGGGCTGATTTTGGTTCACGGGATGGGTCGCGGGTCAGTCCAGCCCGTGTCCCCCAACCGAGCTAAAAAAATAAATCCCTCTCTTCTTTTTTTGTTTTGCCTATTTTTTTTTTTTTATTATTATTATTATTATTAATGGGGTTTCACATTCTTGGGTATCCATGATTCTCATGGGTTTTTCTTTGTACGAGATATCTTCATTTAGTTCAACCTTCTGCCATTCGATCACATGGGAGGGATCAGGGTAGTACTTTCGTAGCATAGAAACATTAAAAACATCATGTATCTCGGCCAATTGCGGTGGCAAGGATAATCTGTAAGCTACCTCACCAATTCGCTGTAGAATCTCGAAAGGTCCGATGTATCGGGGAGTCAGCTTCCCTTTCTTTCCAAATCTTTTGATTCCTAAGCAAGGTGAGACTTTGAGAAATACGTGTTCACCTTCTTGGAACTCAAGAGACTTTCTTCTTATATCAGCATAACTCTTTTGTCGACTTTGTGTTGTACGTAACCGTTCTTTGATTATTTGAATCGCCTTCGTTGCTTCTTGAAGTATTTCAGGTCCAACGATGCTCTTTTCATTTACCTCAGCCCAACATAGTGGTGATCTGCAAGGTCTCCCATAGAGTGCTTCTAAGGTGCCATACCGATACTAGACTGAAAACTATTATTGTACGTAAACTCTATGTATGATAATTTATCGATCCAACCGCCTTTGAAATCTAGTACACATGCTCGGAGCATATCCTCAAGTGTTTGGATGGTCCGTTCTGAATGTCCGTTAGTTTGTGGATGATAGGCTGTACTCATGTTGAGTTTCGGTCCCATGACATTCTGGAAACTTATCCAAAATTTGGATGTGAAGAGATGATCTCTATCCGAAACGATAGATAATGATACTCCATGTAGTCGAACAATCTCTTTGATGTAGAGTGCACATAATGCAGAAATGGTGTCAGTCCCTTTCATTAGTAAGAAGTGAGCCGATTTGGTTAGTAGGTCCACAATCACCCACACACTATATTTTCCTTGACATTTTTTGGGTAATCCCCTAATGAAATCTATCGTGACGAAGTCCCATTTCCATTCTGCTATGGTTAATGGTTGTAACAACCCTTGTGGCTTCTGGTGTTCTGCCTTCACCCGTCTACAAGTCAGACATCTTGCTACGCAAAGTGCTACATCCTTTTTCATCCCCTTCGACCAATATTGTCGTTTTAGATCCTGGAACATCTTGGTGCTACCGGGATGAATGGTGAATTTAGAAGTATGAGCCTCGTTGAGAATCTCTTTACGAAGTCTTTCATCGTCAGGTACACATAGTCTGCCTTTGTAAAGTAAACCTCCATCTAATCGTCAGGGCCGTATCTGAGATTTTGGGGGTCCGAAGCTAAATCATAAAAATGGGGCCCCAAAATTCCAAATTATAATAGATAGTAAATTGAGTTTCCTGCTATACTCTTATCTTAATTAAAAATTTCTATCATAAGAAATAGAAATGAGAAGTATTCTAAAACAACTAGAAGTATGATAATAAATTAACTCATGCTAGTGTATATATATATATCGGAGCATATAATTTTTGGGGCCCTCAAAATTTAGGGGCCCTATGCGGTTGCTTATGCCGCATATGCTCAGATACGGCCCTGCCAATCGTTGGGTCCAATCTTTTGGTGCTTCATCCGTCTTGAGTTTCATTTGAATCTCTTAAAGTTTCGAATCACGTTGTTGAGCTTCCACAACTTTCTTGATGATGGCAGGTTCTATGACAACATGCGACAAATACGCACATGTAGTTCCATGTTCGATTCGAAGATCAAATTCTTCTAACACTTCAAATATCTTAAGCGATGCTAACGACCCGTACGTTTTTTGACTAAGCGCATCTGCAATGACGTTTGCCTTGCCGGGATGATAACTTAAGGTGAAATCGTAGTTCTTCAGAAATTCCAACCACCTTTTTTGCCTTAAATTTAACTCCTTTTGTGTGAAGACGTTCTTTAAGCTCTTGTGATCTTAGAATACTTCAAATTTCTCTCCATACTGACAGTGTCTCCAAAGTTTCAAAGTGAATGCAATAGCTGCAAGTTCTAAATCGTGTGTTGCGTAATTCCTTTCATGATTTTTCAATTGTCGTGATAGGCTATGACCTTTCCATCTTGCATTAGTACACTTCCGAGTCTATTGTGGGATGCATAACAGTAAACTACATATTCTTTGCCTTGCTCCGGTGTAGTCAGGATTGGTGGTGTTGTTAATCTTTTCTTCAGTTCTTGAAAAGACTTCTCGCACTCCTTGCTCCATTCGAATCGGATTCCCCTCTTAGTTAAGTGAGTCAGTGGTGCTGCCAATCTGGCGAAGTGTTCTACGAATCTTCGGTAGTATCCTGCTAGGCCAAGAAAACTACGTACCTCAAAGACAATCTTCGGTTGCTCCCAGTTCTAGACCGATTTAATTTTAGCTGGGCCCACTGCTATTAGAGATGACATGCCCAAGGAACAAAACTTCAGACATCCAGGAATCACACTTACTACGTTTAGCGTACAACTGGTGATCACGTAAGGTCTGCAATGCAATTCGTAGATGCTCCTTATACTCTTCCTTGGTCTTCGAGTAAATTAGAATATCATCGACAAAGACAACAACAAACCGATCAAGGTAGGGCCTAAAAACTCTATTCATCAAGTCCGTGAATGCTGTCGGTGCATTAGTCAATCCAAAAGGCATAACTACAAATTCAAAGAGACCGTGTCTAGTGCGAAATGCTGTCTTCTCGATGTCATATTCTCGGATTCTTAGTTGGTGATATCCTGACCGCAAATCAATCTGTGAAAAGTACTTTGCTCCCTTCAACTGATCGAATAAGTCGTCGATTCTGGGTAGTGGATATTTGTTCTTGATTATGACCTTGTTGAGTAGTCGATTGTCGACACAGAGTCTCATTGATCCTTCCTTCTTTTTCACGAACAAGACAGGTACTCCCCATGGTGATGTACTAGATCGAATAAAGCCATTTCGTTGTAGTTCCTCTAATTGTTTTTCTAGTTCTTTTAGTTCGAGTGGTGCCATTCGATACGAAGGAATATCTATTGGTTTTGTACCAGGGTAAACTTCAATCGTGAAATCAAGTTCTCGTTTTGGAGGCAACCTTGGTAATTCTTCTGGAAATTCATCTGAAAAGTCTCGAACTATGGCGATGTTCTCTACCATTTTGCTTGAATCTTCCTCACCACCATATGTGCTAAAATGGCTAATTAACTAGTAGCTTTTGGCCATTGATGTCGTCGTCCAGGCATTCTAGGCGTCAACAGTCCCTCTTTGTCTCCCAAAACTATCAACGTTGGACCTCTGGGAAGATGAAAAGTAACTTTCTTGTTAAAACAATCTAACGATGCATGAAATAAGGACAACCAAACCATACCTAGAATGACGTTATATTTAGTCATCTCTAGTAGGATGAGGTCAGCGACCAAATCATGGTCAGCAAATCTAATTGCACAAGACTTACATATTCTGTTAATCTCAACAGGCTTTCCCAAAGGGGTGGAAACACACAATACAAAATGCAATGGTTCAAGTTCTAGACCAAGCATAGATGCAAAATTCACTGATATGAATGAATGTGATGCACTAGTATCAAACAAGATACGTGCCTAAGAACTAAATACGAGAAAGCTACTTTCAATAACTGCGTTCTCTTGTTTTACTTCATTCTCCATGGGTGCAAGGTTATAGACTTGACCCTGCGCTCTCTGCTGGTTTTGTTGTTGAGGTCTTGGCTAATACGGTTATGCAAAATTTCTCTGTTGGTAGGGAGGTCTTCCCTGATTATTCTAGGGTTGCATGTACTATTGTTGATGTTGGGTCCTCGTTGGTAGTCGTTGTTGATTTTGCCCAGATGTCTGCCCTTGTTGAGCTCTCCACTCAAGCTAGTGATGTTGTGGTCGTGGTTGCTCTCCTTGATTCAATAATGGATAGTTCTTTTTAAGATGCCCAGGTTGTTTACACTTAAAACATTTAAGTTCCGTACTTTATAGTGGTGCCTTAGTCCCGTGACTTAGAGTTTTATTTGGTGGGTTCGTCTTCTGCTTCTTGTTATTTTGTTCTCGAGATTTTTGACCGTTCTCCCAGTCTGCCTAAATAATTCTTGCACTGTGAACTACTCGTGTATACGTTTGGTGACACCGCGGAATTACTTTCCTGCGGATTCCTGATTTTAGTCCTCTTTCAAATTTTCGTGCCTTTAAAACTTCAGACGAAACTAAGTGAGGTCCATAACGCGATAATTCTCGAAATTTCTTTTCATATTGGGTAACATTTATGTCACCCTACACTAGTTCAGCAAATTCTGTACTCTTTTGCTCTATATCTGTTTCTAGAAAATATTTTGTGAAGAATAAGGCTTCAAACTCCACCCACGTCATCGTGGTAACATCATGAATTTCTCTAATGTTATCCCACCAGAGATCAGCCTCACCTTTGAGCATGATCGTAGCAACCCAATGTTTTTCAGCTGCTCCTATTGTAATTAGCTTCTTGCGGATTCCCATTAACCATCTTTTTGCATCCAATGGATCTTCCGTTTATGCAAATTCGGTAGGATTTAATCTCTGAAATTCTTTCAGGATCGAGGTCGGTCAGTCTTCAGGTACGACTACAGCCAAAGAATTTGGATGATTTTACCTTTGTTAGTTATTTTGCATGTTTACTGCCATCCCATTCAGGATGCCCACTACTCGCTCGAGTTGTTCTTCAACACGTCGTGTACGATTCCTTAATTCTTCATTTTCTTGTTGCGATTGCTGAGATGTATCGCCTTCCATCTCAATTGGTGCATCGTAGAGCTCCTCAACGTTTCTTCGTGAATGTCCTCGTGTCATTCTTCAATACACAATCAATCACCTATCAGATTTTTCTATAACAATTCCTAATTATAACTATATATATACAATAGATTAATAATAAGGCTTTTAGTTATTAATTTCCCACCCAACTATACTTTTAACAAGATTCACTTTGCTTCAGTTAAATTAAGTTTGTGAATCTTATCTATTTCATAAAAAATATAATAAATAAGTATAGGAAACAAGTTCCTAAAACATTTGATATGAAAAATTTTAACCAAATATGTACATATATTTTTTTTAATAGGAAAATTTAAAACTCACAAGCCCAAAAATTAAGAACTTGAGCTCTGATACCAAGTTGTCACACCCCAATTTTTGGAACTCTAAAATCCGACCTGATTTACTGAGTCCGAAAGGTGAGGTGTGAGAAGTGTAAAAGAAGTGTAAGTTAAAACAGTGAATGATTTTTTTGAAAGATAAATTTAAAACATTTGTGGTCAATTTTATTCAACTTTGATTACTATTTGGTCAAGTCAAATTCAAATAAAAATAAAAACTATTTAGAAGTAATTTTCGCTGTCAACTACACCTATTTCAGTAAAATGGTCATAACTTCTTAACCGTAAGTCAGAATTATGCAAAGAAACTCATTCTGGAAAATACATTTAAATTTCTACAACTTTCACAGAAATGGTCGGAGGCCAATTTGTAGTATAAAGTACTCAAAACTAGTTCTAAACTTTACTAACAAACCTGTATACATTTTCAGAAAAATAAATTTTAGATTTCAAATAGTACTTAGAAATCAGTAATTTAAAACTGAAATTACTCTCTAACTAGACATCCAAAATACATGATATAAACTATTTTAAAAATGAAAAATTGAAAGCTTTCTTTGTTGCAGAAATAAACCTTGATCAATTTTGAGCGGAACATACCCAAAAATGTACTTTTCAAAATCCTATAGTAATAAATACCAAGTTTATACAATATAGTATAAAATATAATTACTTCAGTTCATTGACATAAAAATTAAATGCAAATTAATATAACATTTGTTTAATTCTAATTCCAATATAAAAGCACATGAGGATAATAATACATATCATAATTCTCACAAACAACCCATAATCCCAAGTGATATAGTAATAATTATTCTTCAAATATAATATAATATATACTAACTCAAGAGATCCAAGCTATCTCTTTGAACCGCACCTCCTAAAATCTTTCGCCCTCAACTTGATCTATAGGAGAAAAATATTGGTTGAGTAAAACTCAGTAGGTGCAAACTATCTAAAAATACTAGATTCGAAACATGGAAAAACTACCATATTAATGCACCAAGAAGAGATCTTTCTTTTTAAATTTTTAATAATTAACCATTATTTTAGGTCCATTACATCGGTTTTCACCGTTTCCTCAAGTCGGAAAACAACGGTACCTACAGGCGTTATGGGGGTCTCCCATTACCGATACCATTTAGATTTGTTTTTAATCAAGATAACAAGTTATTAATAAACGTCCATTAATTCATTTTCATGAATAGAACATCAATCCTTGCATTAAGCAAATAAATGTAACCATGCAAGATAAATACATTTCATACGTATTTTATAACAAAAGCATAAAATAAGATTTTATTTATAGTAGGGAGCCTAACTGCCTGATTTATTATTTTCAGATGTGATGATGTAAATCCTTGAATTTCTAATAATCTTGATGATGGTATAATGTAGATGATATAGTGATAGATCTAGAAAATATTAGAGAGACTATGTTATAAAGATGGGAAGAAAAGAAGTATGGTGGGAAGGGAAATGGGAGGTATTAAAGAGATGTAAGATAGTGAGAGAAGGAGAGAAAAATAGGTGTTTGAGGGAAGAAGGAGGACCTTTATATAGTTTTTTTCGATTACTGCAGAGATTGGAATTACTGTGCAAATAGTGACACTTGTACAAATTGTGGCTAATTGCGTCTACTGTACAAATTGCGACTACTGTAGCGGTGGTTGTACTGTAGCGGCGGCTTTTACTGTAGCCATGCGTACCATTTTTGTTTGTTTGTCCTTCTTCTTCTTTTTTTTGTTTTTAATATATATATTAAACTTTATATACTGATTACGTATACGCCACTATTCATTTGTACGGTATTATTCACTCATGACATAAAATACTTGCTTTACTTTACCTGTAAATCTAATTCATGTAGTACGAATTGGTACTAAGCACACATATCATATTGTTCCGTATATGATACTATTCATGTATATATGTTACTGTTCATACATACGGTACTGTTTATAAAACACTATTTATCAAATTCTGTTACTAGACTATAATTTGTGAAATATTGTTTGTAGAACACTATTCATCTGGTACTATTTATACGTACGTATATTTCAACATTTGTTATGTAGTACCATACAACCATGCTTTCATGTAAGCACTGTAAGCAATTACTATTCGTATATTACTGTTAATGCAATACTATTCATCAATATATTTTATTTAATACTATGTAACCTACCATGTAACCTACCATGAATGCATAGTTTGTATGAAAAATTTTTATTTTTTTAGTCAATTTGAACATACCCGATTAAGAATACTTAAAACTTGGGTACCCACTTGATTATTCAGGTCAAATGTGGGGCGTTCATTATAAAAATTTATAGGGTGTTACATATGAATTTGGTAAAATTTATTTATTGTACTAAGGAATGCGTTTGATTTGCTTTGTGAATATTCATAGGTATAGGAGACTTACTAATACGTTATATGATTGCTTAAAAAAAATTGAACTTTTTGGTTTTTCTTGTTACGCTGCTATCTTTCTACTTAAGTTTTTTAACCCACCAATGTGTTGTGTTTTCTTACTATGTTTCATGCTATATGAGCAAATTTTTTAGTTTATCATTATCTTATATGCTCTTGAAAAGGGTATTATTTTTGCTAGTTTGGGAAACAGGCTGAAGGACTTATGGTTGAGCTGAACCTTCTGTCCTATTATGATTTAGAAGAGCAGTTTTGTAGACATATTCCAATGGCAGATGTAAAAACATAGTTATTGATGAGGTTGATTCGACACTTATTTATGTGTACTGCATCCAAAATAGGTCAAAGCCATTTCACTTTGCAATAGTTAATGAAGTTGATTCAGTACCTTATAGATGGAAGAAGAAAACCTTTTCTTATTAAGCAGTGAAGTACCTTATTTTACTGGTATTTTATTTTAATAATCCATTTATAGTTAAGTCCTTATAAATAATCTCATGGATTTAGTATACATAGTACTTTTACTTGCAAATAGATAAAGTATGTATGACTTTTATTTACATATGGATTTGGTATACACAATACATTTACTTGCAAATATATCAATGATGCACGTTACTTTTGCTTACATATAGATTTGGTATACGTGGTACTTTTACTTGCACATATATTTAATGAATGGATGAATGAAATAGATAAGTCTAGCTGCTCATCTCTACTCCACCAAGCGAATAAAGAAGGGATGCCTGTAGAAATAGATGCCGATGGATTTCAATCTGTTGTGAACAAAAAATGGTGGAGGAGAAAAAAATCAGTGTCTTTCGAGGGTGAGACTTCATTGGATGCCCCAGCTGTGAAGGAAGGTACAGCCCCGTCGATCAAGTCTAGCATCTTGGATGAGGGGGCGCGCCTGCCGGGGAATGGTGTAGTTGGTGGTTCTTTAGTCCCAGCTGTTGGGGTAACGCTAACTCAGGCGACCGAGCTCGGGAAGGGTAAGCAGAAAGACGGGGAGGAGCCTCTCGCTGTTGACGAACGACAAGTCCATGGGGGCCCGACCACCATATGTGCTGCTACTAAAATTATGGCTGAAAACGAGCTGTCCCCCACGCAGGTCATTAGCCATGAGGTGGTGGAGAATAGTTTATTCTCCACCCACGTCCCAACAGAGGAGGTGGAGGCACTCCACCAAGCTGTGGCCCCCACGCATGCAACTTACCTGAATGGAGATTCCACCGATTGCTTTTTAAAATGTGGTTACTTGGATACCACCACCAAGGAATCGTCCCTGATTCCTAGTAAGTCCTTAGGAAATGTTTATAATAAGGAGGGGATGCAAGCTGGCACCTCTTCTAGGCCTCCTAGCAGCAGCGTCATGGACCGGGATAATCTAACAATGGGCCCACCGCTCAATCACGTTGTGGTTGACAACACCTCGTCAGGGTTTCCTCTGCTAAGTTCAAATGATGGGAGTGAGTTGTTTAATACAGGTTGGGACACAACCAGAGTTGGGGAGAATAATAGTCTCGAGATTGGTGGACTCGATGGAGGCGACAGTCCTTGTGCTGTCTCACGTGAAGGAGTGCCCAATGACATCAACATATTGGATCGCGGGGCGCACTTGGACCGCAACAAGGTCCAAAAAATTGGCAACTATAACTCTAGGGGAGAGGAGATGATCATCATTGGCGACATCGAGAAAGAAGCCGCGGGTGTAAATGCTAATCTGGCTTATCTCACAGATAATGTGAGTGGGTTAGTCGACAGGGAGGGAGACAAAAAACTTCTATACGAGGGGGAGGATCTTTCGGAGTCAGAGAGGTCTGACTTTGGGGATGAGAGCCAATCTATCGCGGAACGTGCCCTGGTCCGTTATGGTTCTGATTCAAATATTAATAAAGCGGCTGAGAAGAAGAAAAAGAAATATAATATCCGATCCAGAAAAGACTTTTCGGCAGCTGACAGGACTGGCGCTCCTAGAACGCGTTCCAGATCTCTATCTGAGTGCTATGACAGTTGATCCGTTGCTGTTATGGAATATCCGAGGGGCAGGTAACCGTAGTTCTATTCGTCATCTTCGTCTTTTAATCAAAGATCACAAAGCAAAATTAGTGATGTTGTCTGAGCCTATGATCCATCATGATCGTCTCATCAAGGTTGCTTCGTCTCTCTCCCTGTCCAATTATGCTCATAATTCTAACTGTGGCGGAAAGGTGTGGGTTCTTTGGGGAGACACGTATGGGGTTTCCGTCATCTCGGCGTCCTCCCAATATATCCATACTAAGATTGTCTACAACCCTTTGGGCGTTGAGTTTCATGCAACCTTTGTGTATGCTAGTTGCGACGGTATCGAACGACGTTCTCTTTGGTCGGATCTGTCGGATATTGGTAGTGGTATGAATGGCCCCTGGCTCTTGGGGGGTGATTTCAATGTGGTTTCTAATCTTGCTGAAAAGTTAGGTGGAAGGATGACGTTGGGTCCGTATATCGAAGATTTCAATGACTTCATTGCAGGAAATGAGCTGGTGGATGGGGGGTTTAATGGTTCTAAATATACTTGGTGCAATAATCAGCAAGGCACTAATCGGATTTGGGCTAGATTGGACAGGGTTCTTACCAATAGCTCTTGGGTTCAGGCCTTTCCTCCGATTTCTATTCATCATCAAGCTCGTATCTGCTCGGACCACTCTCCGTTGGTCGTCTCTCTTCATCACCAAACCAGACGGGGTCCTTCTCCTTTTAGGTTTCAGCGTATGTGGGTCACGCACGCGACGTATGATAGTCTTTTGAAAGACCATTGGAATCTCGAAGTGGTAGGCAGGCCGTTGCATGTTCTGGTTACTAAGTTGAAGATCTTCCGCTACAAGTTGAAATCCTGGAACTCCCAGATCTTTGGCAATATTCATCAAGTTCTTCATACCTTAGAAGATAAAATTTTAGTTGCTGAAGCTGCTTTGGAAGGTAATTGGCAGGATGACATCGGGACTGAGCTGAATAGATACAAAGCGCTCCATAAACAGGCAGTGCTCCAGGAATCCATTTTCTATAAACAGAAATCAGGGGTACGGTGGCTCGATGAAGGGGATGATAACACAAAGTTCTTCCATATGGTGGCAAAGGTAAGGCGGAGTAGGAACTTGATTTCAGGCCTCTTCCTACCAAATGGTGTGTGGACAGAGGATCTTGGGCTTCTTCACAAAGAGGCCATTGACTATTACGCTGGTATCCTCTCTTCTGAAGGTTGCCTCATCCAAGAAGATATGTTAGGGAACATCCCTCTATTGGTTACCAGAGAGGACAACGACAGGCTTATTAGGTGCCCGGATGAGGAGGAAGTTAAGCATGCGGTTTTTAGTATTCCGGCGGATAGTGCCCCGGGCCCTGATGGGTTCTCAGCTGCATTTTTTCAGAATGGATGGGAAGTGATCAAATCGGATGTAACTAAGGCGGCGGTTGAGTTCTTTGGAGGAGGGATCCTCCCAAGGTCCTTAAAGGCTAATTACATTACGCTGATCCCTAAGGTGGACAACCCTCTTCATTTCACAGATTTCAGGCCCATTAGTCTCTGCAATGTCGCGTACAAAATCTTCAGCAAAATCCTTTGTCACCGTCTTGCACAACTGCTTCCTCGCCTGATTTCCATAAAACAAGGGGCGTTTGTCAAAGGAAGATCTATCTTAGAAAATATCGCGCACACTCAAGAAATGGCTCAAGCTTTGGGTAAGAAGGTGTCTGGTGGTAACGTGATTCTTAAGCTGGACATGGCAAAAGCGTATGACCGAGTTGAATGGTCCTTTCTCAGGATGGTCCTATATAGGTTTGGTTTCAACACTACCTTCATCAATCTGATTGATGCTTGTGTTTCTGGATGTTTTTTTCAGTTGTGTTGCAAGGGGTCTACGAGGGTTTTTTTGAAGCTTCAAGGGGCCTTCGGCAAGGGGACCCTCTATCTCCCATGCTCTTCATTCTATGTTCCGAAGTTCTCAGTCGGGGCCTCTCGAAAGCCTTTCGGTCAGAGATGATGGCTACGTACCACACCCCTAGGAACTGCACGCCTGTTACTCATCTCCTTTACGCAGATGATACTATCATTTTCCTCAATGGGAGAGATTCGTCCATATCGGCCTGTATGGGATTTTTAGATAGATACTGTGTTTGCTCAGGCCAGAAGATCAATGTCGATAAGAGCTCTTTCATGATGCATTCAGGGACCCCTTCCCTCTTAATTCAGTTAATTAGCAACATAACGGGATATCAACATAAGTCCATTGTCATGACCTAACCTGGGAGCTCCTATCTATGAGGGACGGGCTAAAATTGGTTATTTTGACGCTCTATTAACTAAGTTTCGCAACAAATTCGCAGGATGGAAGGCGAATTTTCTTACGCAAGGGGGAAAACTCGTCATGGTTAGACATGTCCTATCCAGTATGGCCATTTACTTGCTATCGGCTGTTGTGGTGCCAAAGGTGGTTGTGCAGCGGATCAATAGGCTGATCTCTGGTTTTTTCTGGGGCTCTCATGATGGGAAGCCTAAGCACAATTGGGTTTCCTGGAAGGCCATATGCAGACTGGTTTTGGAAGGTGGTCTAGGTGTTCGATATATTGAAGACGTGGTTAGTAGTTTCAGATTGAAGAGCTTATGGAACGGCTTGGAAAATAAATCAATTTGGGCCTCTTTTATCATTGGTAAGTACGGTATTAACAATTTTGCCCTTCGTAGCTACGTCGCTCCTTGCACTGCGTCAAAATTTTGGAAAGAATGTGTCAATCTTATAGATGTGCTTGTAAAGAACTCGGCTTGGAAGATTGGTAATGGTGATATGAACTTCTGGTTTGAAAATTGGAGCAATGAAGGTATTTTGGCTGATACTTTGCCCGAGGACGAGACCTATAGCTCTGTCACGCTTAAGGAGGCGGTAGAGGCGGAGTTTTGCATTCTTGGTTTACCTGAGTCCTTAGCCTTCCAAGTCAGAAATATGTATGATTCTCGGCTCCAAGCGGAGTCGGATGTGCGGTTATGGGCCCCAACCACAAGTGGTGTGTTCTCGGTCAAGTCAGCTTTTGAGCAGATTCGAGACTTAGCTCCAATATGCCCTTTTGCTCGCTTTTATTGGGCGACTTTCATCCCTAAGAAGTTGTCGGTTTTCTTTTGGCGCTCTCTTCATAATGCGGTCCCTGTCGATGTCAGAATTCAGAATTGCGCCATTAGCCTTGCTTCGGGCTGTGTTTGTTGCGCGCAGCGTAAGATTGAGTCCTTCGACCACTTGTTTGTGCATAGCGATTTGGCGACCTATATGTGGGATCTTTTTGGTCATCCTCTTGGTCTTTACCGTGAGGACTTCCAGGATTTCAGAGATATGATCTGGGCTTGGTTTAATGTGGCTCAGGTGGGTTCTCAGATAGGCGGTCTTGCCATCCTTATCCCCCTAGTTATCATTTGGGAGACCTGGCTGGAACGGAACCGCCGCTACCATAATGAGCGTCCGACGAACATTTCCTCGATTCGGTTCAAGGTCTTGAATTGGATCCGAGATATCAATCCTAGGATGAAAGTAGTTAAGAGCAGTCCGGCTTCATTAAGGAACGCCCTATCATCTTGGGGGGTACCTCTTGTCCCAGTCCGTACAAGAACGATTAAGATCCTTAGGTGGTCCAGGCCTCCCCCAGGCTACTTCATCCTCAATACGGACGGAGCGTGTGCCGACCGTATTGCAGCTGGGGGAGGAGTGGTGCGGGATAACAGAGGCACAGTTGTGGCGGCCTTTCACAGCTTTTATGGTTCCGGCACGAACAATCTTGCAGAGTCTCGGGCGTTGCTGGATGGTCTGTCCCTTTGCCGGGACATTGGGATTGATAGAATTGCAGTTAGAGTGGACTCCAAACTGGTGGCGTCCTGGTTTCATTGCATAGGGGACATTCCGTGGTTCCTCGCTCGGTGGTGGTCTAAGATCAGAGAAGTTACCCAGGTCTTGGACGTCGTCGTGGCTCATGTTTACAGGGAATTAAATACTCCGGCAGATTTTATAGCAACTATGGGTATTCAAACCAGCTCCGATCAGATATTTCAGACAGAATTTCCTTCCCGCCTACTGGGACTTGCTAGGCTGGATAGATTGGGGATTCCTTATGTCAGAAATAGGTAGTGGTTTCGATAGGTATTAGCCTGCTGTAGTATATTGGCGAACGTGGTCCAGCGTTCCGGTTGTATTAGTCTTTAGGAGGTTCAGGCTATTGTCCCCCTCCAATTAGGGTGTTTTCTTCCCTTTTCAATAAATTCCCCCTCGTTCTTTGGAGGTTTAAAAAAAAATAAAAAAAAAATAAAAAAAAAAAAGTCTAGCTGCTCATGTCTAGTTCAGTTGTCACGTCTGCAACTCTAATTTTTGTTACTTCTTATTTTAGTAATCTACCCATTTCCCTATCTTCTTTTCATTCTCCGTGAAAGATAGAGTAGAGACTCTATTCCATCGGACCATTGAACTTCCACTCCGTTTGCAAGTGATTTTTCACCCATCAAACTCTATTTTTCTTTTGCTTCTTCTCTTCTTTTCTTCCTCTTTTATTCTTTCCTCTTGCCTTTATAGCTTGCTATCTGTTTCGTTAAAAAACCCCGTCCATTGACTCTATTGAAACAAAAATGGTGGTTAATGTTGTTATTTTGTTAGAGTTTTGTTTCTTTTTTCGGTTTTATAGGTCATCAAATTTTTTAAGAAAGCTAATTTCTTTCTTGTAAGTCTGAAACTCTAGGCAAGGTTTTTACAGGGTTTTGTATTTCAAGCCTTTTAACTGAAATTAAATAATGGGGAATTTTTACCCTCTTTTTGCTTTTATCCTCTTCATAGGTTTGCAGATCCAGGTAATGTACTGGATCTTTGGTTATTAATTATCTTTATCTTCCCTTTTTTTAGGGTACTTGAATCTTTGTTTTTAAGGTTCTTTTAATCTACCCATCTGTATCTCTAAATCTCTAAATCTCTAACTCTATCAGTTTGGTTTAATCCATTGTCTTAGTTCAACCATGCTTTAAATTTTTTTTAGGGTTACGGCTTTATCATGTTTTAAGGTTTATGGTTTTGAGTATTTATGTTTAAAGCTTAAGGATTAGGTTTCTCTGTATTTTTCTTTTGTTTTATAAAATTATTTGTTTCATAAGCTTATAGTCTGTCTAATTGTGTTGTTTGTTTGTTCTTACCAAAGAGAAGAGATTGATGCCTTCAACCAGGTAATAGTATTTCACTCGTACCAAAAAGGTTCATTTTCTTTCTCTTAATATTTTAAAATAGATAAATGGTTTTCTCTTTTTCTGGAAGCAAGTTATGTTTTGGTACTTTTTTAACATACTTTTGTAGCATAAGACAGATGTAGGCTTCTTCCTTTTTAGGGTTTATGAATTAAGCCTCTTTTATTTTGTGTCGTGAATTCTAATTTATTTTTGTTGTTCTAATTTGGTTAGTTTTTGCTGTCTTTAGGGGTAGAACCAATTTAACAGCTTTTTAGTCAGCTTTATGTCTACTGTAACATTTCTTATGCTTGTATCGAATTAATTGATGGAAGTTTCATATATGTTCAATCGTTGGAAAAGATGAACTGAAAATAGTCCAATGGTTTGTTTTTCTTGGAATAAGATAGAAGATAAATCTAACATTATTTTTCTTGGAATAATAATTATCACTCTTGTAGGAAGTTGTAAGACCTGTGTTTGAACTATTTAAGAAGCACTAATAACTATTTTTTGGTCAAACTTATAGGAAGTTGTAAGACCTCTGTCTAGGTGAGCTAGAATTTCAGTCACTATGGCAGATTCAATATTCTTTTAACAATAGCAGATTGTTGGGTGAATTAAAGTTGTTGTTGCAATGATTTATCACAGGTATCACTAAACTTTGTTTAACTCAAAAGAAAAGTAGTAGCATGATTCACATGTACGTAAAAGCTAGTTGTAGTCATTTTGAACAATATGAACTAATCATTTTCTTTTCATGAGTTTTCAACCTGCAGTTTTATAATCTACTTTTGAATATTTTTTTCCATGTAAACCACTTTATAAGTTTTGTTGTGGTTATAATGTGTTGCTCTTTTTTTTTTTCTTTGATTGTGTTTGTTTTTGTTTTTAGGTTGTTTGAGAGGGCTTCCATTGCCAGAAGAAGAGGGATGAGAAGAAAGAAAGAAATGTAGCTAGAATAAAATGTGACGCATTGGTCAGCCTGGTTTTAGCTAGCTGAAAGTTTTTCCCCTTATCTTTTTGGTATTTTCTGTTATTTCTATACTGTAATCTTCCTCATGGAATGTAAATGTGCTGAAAATGGTAATCTCAGTTTTTAGTTTATGATATTTGATGATGGAGAAGAATTTTTTTACCTTGTAATTTATATGTTCAATATGGGTGTTGAATGAACTCTATTCTTTGCTGAAATTTTGTTTATTAGGCTATTTTGATGCTTTGTGGCACATAATCATTTATTTTTGCAAGAGGTATTAAAGGCAATTGTGGCGGCAGTGGTGGTGGCAATGGTGGTGTTTTTTAATTTATGGTGGTAATGATGATAGCAGTGGTGGTGGTTGTCGTTGTGAGTGTGGGATCAGTGGTGGTCATGAGGTGGAGATAGCTGTGGCTGTGAATTTTTATTATTTTTTGCCATCCTTTCAACTTTAATTAGGGTGTGGATTTGGCTTGGTGAAGAAGACTAAATGGCTAGGAAAAACTTAGATGAAGGATATGACATTTTTTTAGTTATTTGAAAAAATTTGGGTTACTATCAGAGTCAGTTATGCAGTGAAGCAATTAATGGAGGTAAGCTTAAAGGAAAAAAGAGAGACAGGTAGCTAGCATGATTGGGTGAGTGAGCATTAAAATAAAATGGGTCTACAGAGTAGTACAAGGTCTTTAGTCACGCTATTTGAAGAAGATTTAAATATTTTTACTTTAACTTCATACAAATCACTGCCCACTGAGTATTAACCTCAACCTTTGTGGGTTAAGATGTCAGAAGTTTGGGAATAACAATTATTACCTCAATTTTGGTTGTAGGAATTTTTGTTCTTAGAATCATATGAGCCCAACTAGGTTGTTTATTCATTTTTAACTGTTTTATCTATCTTTTATATCATAAGCAGCGACATCATCAACTATAAGAGAAGATAATAACTATGAAGTATAGTATCATGAGATGCGACATCATCACCAACCATACTACAATTTCTAGCTATATTGAGAACAAAAATTACTACTTTCTTTTAATTATCTTCTTTATTTGACCAACAATAAAATCATTAAGCATAGCTTCATTGAGAACAAAAATTACAACTAGCTATTAAATCATTGAATTATGTAAGCTTAGGTTATTGAGTTCTATTGTTTAGTAAATGAAGTTAAAATACAATAATCTCATTATACATTCATTTTTATCTATTAAATGATTACTCCCAATTTAGAAATCTCCAGCACTCACTATTTTTTTGCGCACCCAAATGCTTAGTATTAGGATCTTCATGTGCATAACTGCATAAAATATGAGTTACATTTATCTCCAATCTGCATGACTCAGCGTAGACTCCAACATGTCAATTTATAGTTCTCTCTACCAGCCACCATGAGGATGTAATTTTAATAGTTCCATTGAGCACTATGATGGAATATTGGCAATTTCTTTGTTCTATACATTAATGTAGTTTTGAATTTCGTATGGTCATATGATGGTGAAAAGAAAATTTTATTCTATAAGCATGAGACTATAAAATTAAGCAAATGATGCATATAAAGATGCATGGAATTTGAATTTAACCCCCATTTCCACCTACGGTTTAACTTCCTACCCAACCAATTTTGGTTTTTCAAATTTAAGCTAACACAGCGTAAACAAAATGTAAACAGTATGATAAGTATGTTAACAGTATGCTAATTGGGTTAAATTTAAAAATTCTTTGTTGCTTGGAGTAGAAGTGAAAACACGATTTTAATCAGTATCGACAATATTCCTCATAGTAGTGGATGGTTATGATACTATTATTCAGTTTTACTCCGAATGGTATTCGCATAACCAGGGTCTTTTAAGATGAATGGATGTTGGAGTACTGCTCATGTATAATCTAATCTGCATCCTTAGTTACGCATAGAGTACTTATCGAATGCATGTTAAACTACTATTGATATAGAACCCATTTTCCAATGTTACACATACAGTCAGATTTGAATAGATGTTTTTGTGCCATTCGTAAGTATTTTGAATGTTAGATATTAGTGTTTTTGTAAATTGCACTCAACGACTTCATTTTTTTTCTCGAACAGAACCAGCTACAATAAAGATGCGGTTACCTAAGGATATATATATACCATGTTGTAGCACCCGCACTTTTCGTCCGTTTGTGCTACGAGGATTTTCCTCCCTCTCTCTTGCTCTTTTTAGCCGAGGGAGATGACTTTTGTAGACGCCAAATTTTCGCACACCCAAGAAAAATACCCATTTTGGCCGCACCTCGATTCGCGTGCAAAATTTAATGAAAAATTGGTTTAACGTGACTAAGCAGGCTTCACTCCTCATCTAAAATTCGGCTCAAGGCCGGAACAAGAAGAGAACCAAATCTCGAGGAACTCCAAACTCGGAATGGGACTGGTTCAATCGAGGAACCGTAGGATTTTAATCCCTGGGTATTGCCACATGTCGTGACAGGATTGGCCCACCCCAATTTTTCCCAAATTAATTATTTTTTGTCAAAAATCAGTTGTTAAAAGAATTGACTAAAAATCAAATTTTAAAATCGTGGGACCCATTTTTATTTTTATAAGGAAAACAAAATAATAATAATAATAATAAAAAAAAAAATCGGCCAGCGCGTTTTGGCACGCACATGGCATGTTCCACGTGCATGGCAGTATGGGGAACATTTTCTTTGGGTCCCCCATGCTCCCACACATGTTTTGTGGGTTTTGTCTTATTTTGACACAAGGGAGACATCGTAGGAGAGAAGCCTGTCGGCTGTCAGCTAAGAGAGAGATGGGAGGAGATTGTAAAAGGGGGGAGAGATTGACTGAAGGCAGGGGGAGAGTTTTGGACAGAGATGAAGAGAGAGTTGAGCTAGAGACTGGTGATATAGAGAGAGCTGACCGGAGATTAAGGAGGAGGGGGAATCGGTCGACTGGCTTAGGGGAAGAATGGATTGAGAGAGGAGGCGGGGTCGCTCGTGCTAGGGAGAACATATTGAGAGATAGAGAGAAAGAACTGTGGAGAGAAGTCTGGGTAAGAAGAGAGAAGATAGAGTTTGAGCTGAGGATAGAAACGAAGATAGAGAGAGTCAGAGAGATTGATAGGCAGAGAGAGAGTTAGAGAGAGTTCATCGATGGCCAGCTAAAAAAAAAGGGAAGAGGAGAAGCAACAACTATTACTGCTGCTGTCAACCTAGAGTTAGAGAGAGGGTGGAGTCGAGTGAGATTGGGAGTATCTGTAAGAGATCGAGAGATTAGAGAGGGAGGGATTGAAGGAGTCTGTGAGAGAGATTGAAAGAAGAAGACATTGGGAGAGTAGAGAGAAATTGAGAGTAAGGGAGAGAGATTGACTGAGGTAGATTAGAGAGGGAGGAGCTGAAATCAAAAAAAGAGACGTGGAATGAAGATTGCCAGAAGGCATTCGACAAAATTAAAGATTATCTGCTGAGCCCTCCAGTACTGTTCCCGCTTGTCCCGGGAAAACCTTTAATCCTATACATCTCTGTTACTGACACTGCAGTGGGAGCAGCTCTAGGGCAATATCATGAAGATAGCGGTAAAGAAAGAGTCATTTACTACATGAGTAAGACCTTGTCCAGGTATGAGATAAAATACATACCTTTAGAGATGACTTGCTTCGCGTTGGTATGGGCCGCGAAAAGGCTCAGACATTACATATTGTCATACTCAATTCAGCTGCTCGCACGGATGGATCCAATCAAATATCTGTTTGAGAAGCTAGCATTATCTGGGAGAACTGCTAGGTGGCAGTTGCTTTTATTAGAATTCGGCATAGCTTATGTCACACAAAAGTCCATTAAAGGGAGAGTAGTAGCTGACCATCTTGCCGCCCATCCACTTACAGATAAAACAACAGTGGTAATAGAGTTCCCTGATGAGTAGATATTGTCAACATAACCAGAAAAAGCAGAAGAAGTGGCACCTTGGAGAATGTACTTTGATGGAGCCCACAATAAGATAGGCAGAGGAGTAGGGGCAATGCTTATATCTCCTGAAGGAGTTAGAACACCTATCGCCATCAGATTGGGGTTTCCTTGTACGAACAACATAGCAGAGTACGAAGCTTGCATTGCTAGTTTGAGGGCAGCCTTTGCCCTATCAGTCAAAAGATTAATGGTTTACGGAGATTCTCTCCTGATCATTAAGCAAGTTCAGGGTGAGTGGAAGCTGAAGAATGAACAGTTGGTGCCCTATCATGAGTACCTCTTGAAATTGGTCGACAAGTTTGATGAAGTCGAATTCCATCATGTGTTCAGGAACAAAAACTACTGCGCGAATGCTTTAGTGTTATCATCTTGGCTAACTATCCCGGAAGGAGCTACTGTTCGACCAATTGAGGTAATCCAAAGAGATGAACCCGCATACTGCTACAAAGTGCAAGAGTTCGAAGAGCAAGAGCTTAGCGAGCCTTGTTATACAGACATTAAAAGATTCTTGGAGACCCAAGAATATCCAGAAGGCGCGACCAGGAGAGATCGATGGTTTATTAGATCTTGGGCCTCAGGGTTTGTTCTATGTGGAGGTCATATATTCAAGAGATCCTTTGATAATACACTGCTAAGATGCGTAGACAAAGATGAAGCACTGAACATTCTGGAAGAAGTCCATGCTGGAGTATGTGGTCCACACATGAGTAGTCAAATGTTGGCTAAAAAGATCCGCATGTATGGGTACTACTGGCGAACAATGGATACTGACTGTGAAAAGTTCTTCAGAAAATGTCATGAATGCCAGATACACGGAGATTTGATCTATGTTCCCCCGGAAAACCTAAACTGTCTGACGTCGCCTTGGCCTTTTTGAACATGGGGGATCGATGTGATAGGCAAGATACGCTCATCTTCATCAAATGGACATGACCATATCCTCGTCGCAATCAACCATTTTACAAAATGGGTAGAAGCGATCTCGTGTAAAAGTATCAAGTCGGCCCCCACCGCGAAGTTCATCCAAAATCACATCATCTGCAGATATGGAGTGCCTCACGAAATCATCTCAGATAATGGTCCAAACTTCATCGGTTCTGAGGTACGCCATTTTTTTGACAAATATAGGATCCAGTACCACAACTCGTCACCTCGCAGGCCAAAAACTAATGGTGCGGTGGAGGCTGCCAATAAGACATTAGTCAAGATCCTGAAAAAGATGACTGTGACTCATAAGGACTGAAGCGACAAGTTGCCCTATGCATTATGGGCCTATCGCACCTCAATTCGAATGCCAACCGGGGCGACACCGTTCTCTCTTGTATACGGAATGGAGGTCGTGCTCCCAATCGAAATCGAGATTCCGACCCTCAGGATTCTAATGGAAGGAACCGAAGATGATGCCGATTGGATTTAGACCAGAGTAGACGCTTTGAACTGCATTGATGAGAAAAGTATGGACGCAGCATGCCATGCACAGTCTTACCAACAAAGGATAACTCGTAGCTTTAACAAGAAAGTCCGACCAAGAAACTTGAGCGTAGGAGACCTTGTGCTCAAAGAAATCAGGCCCTAGATCATTCTGACGCAAGGGGCGAATTCAAACCCAATTGGGAAGGTCCCTACATCATTAAGAACATCCTTCCAGGGATTGCTGTCCGATTGACAGATCTTGATGGGATTGAGCATCAGAGGCCTACAAATGCAGACCAACTCAAGAAGTACTGCGCTTGAGGTGACCACTCGACTCTTAGACTAGGGGCAAGTGAAGCCGACAGAGGTCCAAAAATGAGGCATTTCTTTGGCCGATATCCAAATTTCCAAAAGAACCCAGTTGAAACTTCATTTCCGCTAGAAAACGAGTTTGAGCCAAAGCCTTTCTTTTGTACATAGCAAATAATCCCCTCTCTAAATCGGATAGATTTTATCTTCTCGTTTGTACATGTGTTTCTGCCCTAGGGGTAACAATATCCAAAAAACCAAAAAAATTAAATATCAAAAAACCCAAAAAAAAAAATAATAATATAAAAAACCCAAAAAGATCTAAAAAATCCAAAAAATTTTAAAGAATTTGAAAAAATTGAAAAATCAAAAATCTAAAAAATGGAAAATCCAAAAAAGCAAAGCAATAAAATGCTCACAAGCCCTGAGTTAAGCAAGGGGCAGTAGTAAAAGGAGGGGAAACTTTGGAAAGTCAGACTCATCAATTTTTCGAGCCTTTATCCTTTCTTTCTAGCCAACCTAAGCCACGCTACAACCTAGAAGACCTCATGGACCCTGTGAGCGACACGAGTCTTTGGTCAACGGGAATGGTGATGGACCTCCAAAAAACGAAGAAGAGAAAAAATTCAAGAATAGAATTCGTAGTCTGAAAAATAAAGACTTGAGAAAATTTGATCCGCATTTGTGATCTTTGAAGTGCAACACCCTCAGAGTCAAAGCACTAGATGGAAGACACAATTAAAATAGCAAGCTACGACATGGGTAAAAATGCAGACAGTCTTCATCCAGAACAGCGTGACTTCCTAATGGTAACTATATCAATGCTGGACTCAAGTCTCTAGATAAGTTGGTACCCGTCGGATCCAACGAGCGAAGTCAGAGGATAAAGGGTGAAGCAATACAAGGTCAACCAAAGAAAGTGGCGACATATCGACGTGACTCTTGCTAATCGGGCGAGTATTCATAATCGTATCCAAGCTAAGGGGTCTAATTGCCCTGTTTTTGCACTTTTTCAAAAAAAAAAAGGAAAGAAAAAAACCTTGTCCGATGGGGAGCCTATGAGGTTAAATCTAGGACACTAGGGCCATGCTTTGCATAGCTCTGGTTTAGGCGTCTGAGGCAAAAATCCCCAAAGGATAAGAGAGGTTTACAAAATATCGCGCGTCTATCATATCGGTTTCAGAAATTTTTTTCAAAAGACGTGTATGTTTTGTTTTCAAAACCTTGTCTGGCAGGAAGCATATGAGGAAAAATCTAGGATGCTAGGGGGCATGCTTTGCATGATTTTAGGCTTAGGCATCTGAGGCAAATTTCCCAAAAGACAAGCGCATTTTTTTTAAAAAAAAATGCATGTGGAAGTCGTCTGCTTTGGTACAGTTGATCGGTCCATTGAACACCAATCGATGAATAAACTGTAAAGGTGCACATATTCCAAACAGTCCATTTATTTTATCTTGTCTATGCGGCGACTAACAAGTTTTGCAGGAAAATAGTACCAACGACCCCCCTAAAAAAAAGGGAGGGGCAAAAGGAGAAAGCCTACAGCTAATATGGAGTTCCTTTATTTCATTTCTAGGCATACAAAGAAGCTTCGACCAATCCTCTTCGTTTTCTCCATTACCGTCAGCCGCATCGTTGGCAGGCGCTAAAGTGAGGAAAGATGCACACCATGGATGGTATCCCTCCACCCGTACGGGATTCTCCATTGGAGGAATAGGTGGCTCAATCAATGGTCTCAAATGCCAAGAGCGAGCGGTGGCGATAATGATGCGAGAGGTGACAGGAGCAGGACCAAAGAAATGACCGAAAAGATCTGGTACAGGTTGATTAATCCCGTATTGTCTAAAGATGAGAAGCGGGCAATAAAAGGTCCTCTGTGTGAAGCTCAAGATCGACACGATGTTGTGCCCATATGTGTTCAGAAACTCCAAAGCACGGGCCAATAGTGAAGATGCCAGTGAATAGCCCCGTTGGATAGATGCTGCAGCCAGCCTGCTGTATCTTCTTGTTGGCGCTCATGATAGCCACGCTCCCGGTGAACTCGGATCACGTTCAAAGTTGACACACGATTTCCGATGGCGCCACCGAGCCGCAGGTGCTCTACAAGCCATATCTAGAAAAGAACCAGAAAGCTTTAATATCTCAACAGTGAGGAAGAGTGCACACGGAAAAAGGTGCAAGAACGTATTCAATGGGAGAAATGATACAGCCAGTTCATCTCTCAGTTTCCAGTCAGTTAAACAAGATCAAGGGAGAAGATGAACTGTTAATATAATTGAGTGGTGTAAAAACCCTAGCACGACGCACGAGTCCCTCAACGATGATCAAGCAAGAGATCTACCTCGCCATCTGGGTAAATTAATCCTTCAAAAGGAAAAATAATCTGGTTTTCAAAACCATCTTTCAGACCTTTAAAATTTAGTTTTAGTTTTAAAACCAAATGGGCCTGATTGTCACGCCCAATGTTACTTTTAAGAAACTAAAACTAAAGGGTTTATTAAAACAACTGGCCAAGCCCAAGAAGGTTAAAGGCCCGGTATGGTAGGGTTGAAGTTGATGGGTTGGTCAGCCCACCTGACCTAACCCACCAACCCGCCTGACCCTAACCCACCAACCCACCTGACCCTAACCCGTCAACTCAGGGACCCGAAAACCCGACCCATAACTCAGGGACCCGAAAACCCGACCTACTAACCCGACCAGGTCTGATTTGGCCGAGTCAGACGAGCTGGAACAGTCTGACTAGGGTCAACCGAGTCCGCTAGTTTGTTGTAGTTGGTTCAGACCAGGTCTGGTCTGACCTGAACTGGACCTAACCAGAATCAAACCGGTTCAGGCTCTGTTCTTGAGTTTTTAAGCCGGTTCTCTCCCGATTTGTCCGATTTGGCGCATGTGGGTTTTACCTGGACTTAGATACATGCTTTTGGGATAAATTAAAAATTTAAAAATATTATTTTTAGGCATTTTTCAGTGTTTTATGACTAAGTACCCAATATAATATAATCCTAATGTACTTACTCTTATTCAATTAATTGAATTGGAGAGGGACTGTGTTCTTAGCAACACAATCCCACGACCCTCCACTATCGGTCTAAGAATAAGGCTAGGGGTCTAATGCCCTCAGGAATAGTACATCCTAGCAGCTTATTGGCTCAGATTACTGTAATGGCATGGTATTCAGACTAGAGTATAGAAAGAGATCTCCCATAGGAGACTGTTTTTATACCTTCTATCATTCTGAACTGAGATGGTAGACCACACTTAACTAAATGATGAATAAAGAATGCTTCCCTCAGGAACGAGGATTTATCATTAATTTAGGGATCAAAACAAAATCGGATGTCAAAACAACTACATTGATATACATATAGATATCCCATAGGATTGTTGTCTATATACACAATCAGTTATCCGATATTTATAGTAATAGCAGGGAATTGCTATAAATTAAAGTTTTTCAAATTCATATTATCTCACTGTAGTTTATTTTTTGTTTTAATTGCATGTTAGTAGATGTTGAGTTTCAGCCCGTTACATATTATTCTAAAAGATAATCAATTAGCCGGACCAAATTTTTTGGATTGGAAAAGAAATTTGGATATAGTGCTTACGACTCATGACTATAAGTTTGTTTTACTTTAGGATTATCCCGAGGTACCTGGTCCTGCTGCACTTGAGCCGGTTAGGGAAGCTTATCAGAATAGATGAAGGCTAATGATATAGCCAAGTGCTATATCATGGCTCTCTATCCAATCTGCTTCAACAGCAGTTTGAAAGCAACACTGTGGCCAAGAATATCATCGAGGAACTGCGTCTAATATTTTCAGTGCATAGTCGTCCTGCAAAACAAGAAGCGACTAGAAAGCTTATGAACACTCAAATGGCTAAAGGGACCAAAGTTTGTGATCACATGCTCACCATGATGGGTCTGTTTTACGAACTCGAGAACCTAGGATCCAAATTTGACCACGAGTTCAAGGAGGACATTATTCTTGCATCTTTCCCGCCTTCCTTCTCTCAGTTCAAGTTGAACTTCAACATGTGAAAGTCTAAATTCGCCCTACGGTTAATGAATTTAACCGTATGTCAATGTGACTATGGTTAAGGATCACACTATCACCTAATTAAAAAATTACTAAGGTGATAAGAGTACAACAAAAATCTCTAACAAGAGTATTGACTTATTCGATTCTTAATATGCGGAATTAAGAACAAGAATCGAATATTTCAATCTC